>APFE030121416.1:0-15557 GCA_000404065.3 Pinus taeda
TAAAAGACTTACCTCCGATGCCTTGTCGATAGTAGCAGCTGAATAAGCTCCAGCATACTGTGACAGTTTGGTTAGATCATTGGAGGGATCCAGTTTCTCTTTCCACACTACATTGCCCATGACTGTTTGTTCAGGAAAGATGGAAGGTTGATCAAGCCTTTGTCTCTTTCTCGATCGCTTTACCACTGCTCTATGCTTTGGGCTGTAGAAAACATTCAAAGGAGGAATATCTTCCACTTGTAGAGTGACTTGGTCGCTAGGACCTTTCGGAATCATTTCCACATCCTTTGTTTTTGGTGGGCCGCTGGTTCCGCTCAAAGCCTGAGATGAGGTTTTATCCTCCACACTGCTGCTTTTAGGAGTATCCGTACTCTGTGAGTCTTTACCTCCACCGATAATGGTGCTGAAATGCTGCCATTCCTTTTGCAATTCAGGGTCTGTGACAACACCTTTATTAGTATCGATGGTGGTTTGTTTAGACTGGGACTCCTTTAGCAGTTGTTCTTGTTTTTCCTTCTCTCGCTGCTCTTGTTCCTTCTGCCGCATCTCTGCCTGCTCCCTTTGCTGGTTGTCCTCGTGCTCTTTGCGCTGCCTATCTTCCTCTTCTTTCCTTAAGCGCTCCTCCTGCTCTTTCCTTAAGCGCTCTTGTTGTTTTTTCCTTAAGCGCTCTTGTTGTTCTTTTTTCAGCTTCTCTTCTCGATCTTTCTTTTGTTGATCCTCCTGCTCTTTATTATCGGTCTTTGCTATATCGGAGGCTCCTTTGTCTGTTGTTGGCCAGGCTCGCTTGATGATGTTGCTTTGGTTGGGATTAATAAATCTAGAGGCAGAGTTTGCAACCTCTCCTCCCTGAGTTTATTAAACTCAACTAAATTTTCATCGTTGTATCGCATCTTAGCGAGCTGTTTGGCTTGAAATATCGATTCGGCTGCAGAGAAAATATCATCGAACATATCTTCTTTATGATCAAATGTTGCTAATTTGGCATGTTCCAAAGCGGCATATGCAGTTCGCTTTGGGTCAAACGGTCTGTTTGGAATTGTGGCAAGATTTAGAGCTTGCATCTTCTAGGCCTCCTTTTCCGCATGTTTTAAATCATGCAGGGTGAAGACTCCACATCTGAAGGGAAAAGTAGGCCATCCCCTTTTCTTCTCCTTTTTAAGAGTCTGGGTGGTGCTTTCCGCTGTAAGCTGGTATGCAATTTCCCTTGCTAACAGTTTGTCAGGGACATATAAAGGAAGGACATGAGGATTGGCTTGGCTGCCAAAAACTCTAACATAAGTGAAATATTCCTCTCCAAACCAACTACCCACCGCAGGCAAATCAAAAGAGGCTAGGTAGTATATCCTTGGAATAGGCTTATCAAAAATTGCATAATATACAGGAACCATGAAACCATTGCAAATCTGATACATGTGGTTTTTATAAGATGTTTTCCACATCTTGCGATGATAAATATGAATGGGCGAGGGGTCCTGTACGGTCCACCTCCAGCCAAGAATAGGGAATTCAGAATTAAAACACAAAGTATCCAAGATATATGCACTGTAGTAGAACTGGGGAATTTTCCTCTCAGTGACTCTAGTTTTGTTCCTGAAGTCACTAACAGCTAATGCCAGCTTATCTGAAAGAATAGTGGCCCAATCCATAATAGTGCTGTTTACTGCCGCTTCCATGAGAGGAACCATTTCAATGGTAAAAACGGCAGAGTCATGCAAACCCCACATTCTACACATCATTATACCGGCATAGCAATAAGGAGAACACAAAGAGGCGACTTAATACTTACCGGAGGATTCATGTTTGTGTTTATTTGGATTCTGCCTCCATTCCTTAATAGGTTCAGACTCGACCTCGTATTCGCTTGCAAATTGTTTCAGAAAGGCGCTATTATATATCTTCTCTGGCTTAGGCAAATGATACATTTGCCTTAGATCTTCAGGCTTAAATGACCCAAAAATTCCCCCATCCTTTGTGATGAAAGTTCTATCCTTGATGGGATTTCTTCAATTGCCCATTTCACCACATTAGTATACGGGAGAATTTGCTCCCTTGCTGCAATTCTATGGAGGAAGGAATCTGCTAAATCCTTAAGAGAACCTTCCGACTTTTTAGGTGAATCCGCGGTAGCTTCTTCTGCTGTCTGTGTTGGTTTTTCGGCCTCTATCAAATCATAAGTTCCTTGCCAAGTTGTCCTGGCTAGGCCTGCACATGTTGTGTTGGATATTAAGCCTTTTTTGCTATTTGGCGCCGATTGCCCTGCAGTTGGTGGATTTGAAGCCCCTACAACCTTCTTGGACTTTTTACCCATCATGTTTGAATCCTTTTGTAGAACTGTATTCTGCACAGAGAAGAGAATTCGGCGTAACACAGAGATAATAGTAAAAACTCAGAGTTGATAGCAAAATATAGAAGATGAACGTTAATATATTCTGCTTTTATCGAACGGCGCGGAGACGATCTATAGGCAGATCTGAGGACAAGGATTTATTAAGTAACCGTATAGGGCCTGCCACCTTATAAATGCCCATTATTCCCAAATTTGGTTGAAAATCTCTTAAAGCATGCGATGGGCATATGGGCGCCCGAGTAGGAGTGATTATGCCTTAATTATCAATAAATTGGGCTCTCCAATCACTTTAATGGCTTTTGTATTGAGAACCGTGCCTTATCGCATCGCATCGGAAGGTAGCGCATGAATGGTTTTAACAATGATTTGAATATCGCCGATCGCCGATTGCGATATCGCATCGGCGAAAGGCATATATGCATTAACGACGAGACGAGAGGATCGCCGATTGCCGATTGCGAAATCGCATCGGCGAAAAGGCATATGCGCATATGTTTACAAAAATAAAGGAGCGGGGCCGATTGCGATATCGCCGATAGCTTTATCGCATCGGGGTTTTACCATGCGGTGTATTAGTGGTGCACATAAGGGGATTGCCGATTGCGATATCGCCGATAGCTTTATCGCATCGGGGGAAGGCCATGTGTCATTTGGTGCATTTTATGTTTTTTGCGATATGCGACCTTGCGATCGCTTTATCGCAAAATCCTTATATTCGCTTTATTTCCGCTTTTAAATAAATATTTCTTTTAAGGTTCATTTGTAAGCGCTCCTTTGATTATCGGACTTTTTAGAAAGAAAAGTTTTGATATCAATTTTATTTCTAAAGGGACCCATTTCATATTTTAATGTTTTTGTGAATAAAAATTATATGAAATGGGGGGTTGTTTGCAATGCACAACATAAGCCTGAATTGCAACAAGGTAAAAAGGGAAATTGAAAGGAATTGGGCAAGAATTCCTTTGGCTACGTTTGAAAACCCTAATTCCAAACAAATGAGTGATTTGCATACAAGAATTCTTCTTAACCTTGATCTCGTGTGACATTGTGTGGATATGTGCTAGATTCATAAACATGTACTTGATACGTATATTAGCTAGTATTTAGTTACAGGTGGATCTGTCAAGGAAATTGGAGTCACTTGAGAGATGGTGTGGATGTGTTCAGTTGCAAGCAACGTGCTTGGCACAACAAGATGAGATAATTGGTGTATTATTATGTTTATTTATGCACTAATAGTTATGTGTTAATGACAACCTGATGTAGGGAGTTGCATGGAAAAAGAGGTTGCCATGAAATCTTGAAGAAGGCTCAGGTTGAGCTTTCCTTGGGAACCATGGGGACTGAGTCATGGTGTCTATTGTTAGTCTTGTGCTTTTGGTATTTTGCAATTGTGTCACTTGATTTGCGATTTTGATTGTGTATGGTGCATAACTATGCCACTTTGTTGCAGTGTCGTATTGCTTTTGGTTTTCATGGTCTTCTTGTTGTTGTTTTCGTTCTTGCCTTTTATTGTTTTCAATCTTGAGAATTGGTTGGGAAAGAGGAAAGTTAATGGAGCTCAGGGAGAGTTGTGTGGTACCCAAAAGGTAATGTAAGACACAGATGAAGCTTGTTGCATGAGTAAGCACAACGAAAGCTAAGACTATGACAGTCGGCTGGACTAGCTGGGTCAATTGTGGTAAATGGCCAATGGCAGTAAAGTCATGAGAAAAGTAACCAAAAAGGTAAAGTAAATGGATCTGAGGTGTTAGATGCCTTGGCTATTTGGAGAACGATTATTCTTAATGTTGCACATGTGTTGCTTGAATAAAGGAAGTTTTCTTAAACCTTGACCTTGATATCTGGTAATTATGTTATGATTATGATTATGCTTATGTTTATATATGTATACATGTATGTATGTTGTTGTCTGATATGATCATTATTGTTTTATGCTAACGTTTGTATATGTATGTATCCATGTATCTATGTTACTGTCTGACAGGGGTGCTAGGGATCATTCTTGTGGAGGAATGATTGCTTATGCAGGAGAACAACATGAAGAGGTTCTTGGCTATGAGGAATCAAGTGGGAAGAGTAGTCATGACAAATATATGAGGTCAGCATCATGTGAATATGAATTTATATTGCATACTTGTATTATGCCTATGCTCATGTTATGGACAACTTATATCGAGGGATACATCAGTGAAATGAAATTAGTGTGGTCTACAACATGCTAGGAGAAGCATGGATAAGATGTTGGAAGCAAGGTTGCTTGGTAGAGGTAGTGTGGTTTCGGATGTGGTATTATTGTTGTGCATATGTCATACATGTTGCATCTATGATGATTGTGCGCATGCAATATTGTGCATATGTGGTGTGTGTACATGTTGTTTATGCAATATTATGTACAAGGTGTTAGTACATATAATGTTGTATAAATGTTGCATATTCATTGTTGGCTATAGATGATGCTATGTATATGTTGGATATACGGTGCTATGTATATATTGTACTATGTGCATGATGGATATGTAGTGTTGTATGCATATGGTGCTTTGCGTGTCTGGGATATGCGGTGTTGTGTATAGATGATGCTATGTACATGTTGGATATGCAGTGCTATCTACATGTGGTGTTGTGTGCATGTTGTACATATGGTGCTATGTACATATGTTGTGGTGTGCATGATTGTACAAGTGGTGTTGTGTACATGTTGTACAAGAGGCGCTATGTGTAGGTGGTGCTGTGTACATGTCATGCATGTGGCATTGTGTACATGTGGTGTCACGTACATGTCCTGTATGTGGTACTGTGTACATGTGGTATTGTGTGCATATTGTATAGGTGGTGCTATGTACATATGGCGTTGTGTACACGTTGTGCAGGTGGTGCTGTGTATATGTGATGCGGTGCACACGTGTGCAGGTGGTGCTGTGTACAGGTGGTACTATGTACGTGTTGTACATATGCTACTGGTGTACATGTGGGGTTGATTGCATGTCATACATGTGGTGTTGCGGGCATACGGTACTATGTATGTGTATTGTGTAGTTGTGGTGTCATGACATGCATACTTGTTGTGTTGCACTCTGTGTGGGTACATGTATTGTGTGGAATTGTACATCGGGTATGGATGTATAAGTTGTGTTGTATATCGAGTACATGTGTATATATTTTTTGGTGTTGCACATTGTGTGTGGATGTATGTCTTATGATGTACATTGTATAAGTATACGTGTTGTGTTGTGTTGTACACTGCATGCATGCGTATGTATTATGTTGTGTTGTACACTGTGTGTAGGTGTATGTGTTGTATGTAAGGTGTAGATGATCCAAATTTAAACAGGAACACAAAACATTACAAATATAACCATAAATACAAAGATGCAGTAGAAATAACACTTTATTTCATTAATATCAAATACTGAAATATGCTTACAAACAGAATGAAAATAAGACTAGCTCAGGTGATGGTAGCTTATCTCTAAGAAGAGATGTGGAGGTTACATGCCTCGGAACTATGTTACAATGAGTCTCAAAGGCCTATTTATTATTGAGAAACAATGGAAAACTATAAACATCCAAAAACCTAACCTTAGGAGATGAAACGCCAAACTATGGGCCCCGTTTGGGTAAATCGGTACATCAAATTCCTAGGGTCGTAACTTTGGCATACAATCTCTGTTTGACGCGCACAATACCTCGTAAGAAAGATCTATTTGAGGACTACAACTTTCAAGTGGACAACATTTGTCAACGATCAATGTTGGCCACGATTTTCCCAAAACACGTCATTTAGGGCCTCAAAACAGCTCCGGAAGTTCAGGACCCCAAAAACTGCCAAAAATGTGCTACAAATAAGGAAACTAAAAAGATGAAAGAGATAATGGTGGGGGTCCAAGTGGAATAGGTAGGTGGCCCCCAACATCCACCTAGATCAGCCCTCCCCCCTTAGGAAGTAATGGTCCCCATTGCGTTGAGCACTTCCATGGGATGGGGAAACTTCTGTTGAACTTGGTCCCTCGTGAGCCACTTAGCTTGGTGCAGGAGTTGGCCATCTTTGACAACCCAATATAGTGGGATCTTCTTATGGCAAGTGTTCTTGACTTGTTGTCCATAATCTAATCAGTTGTGGCCTATTCCATGCAATCTGGGTTTAACTCTGCTGGTGTGAGTTTTTCTGCAATGTCTGATGTTTCCAGCAATGGTGGGAAGTATGGTCGTAGGTGGTCCACGTTGAACACTAGGTGTAGACCA
The DNA here is from genome assembly GCA_000404065.3 of Pinus taeda. Lineage (NCBI taxonomy): Eukaryota > Viridiplantae > Streptophyta > Pinopsida > Pinales > Pinaceae > Pinus > Pinus taeda. The sequence goes on from APFE030121416.1 coordinate 6,593, forward strand.
AGGAATGGGGGAATGCTAGGCTCAAAAGCATTGTCTCCCATAGCCTTGGAAATCGTTTAAGGACCATATCGAAGTGGTTTGAGATTTTGATGGGGTCCGGTAAGGAATTCTTTCTGCAAATGCAACCAAACTTTGTCACCCACCTGAAACTCGTGTGGCACGCGATGTTGATCATGTCACTGCTTGTACTTGGTATTTGACTTCTCCAGGATGTTGTGAACCTGCTGGCAGATGTGTTGGATGCGTTCAATAAATCTGGTCGCCTTATCAACCTCAGACAATACATGTGTGGATTATGTCTATGTAGTTGCGTGCGGAATTGCAACATCAATCATACACAATGGTTGAAATCCTAGACCCACTTGAAAGGGACTGCGACTAATTGAGCTATGCAAAGCTCTATTATAACTGTGCTGAACATGTGGAAGACTATCATCCCAGGTTCAAGGATGCTTGGATTTATACATGCAGAGTATGTGTACTATCATCCTATTGACGACCTCTGTCTATCTATAGTCTGGGGATGGAAGGCAGTCGACTTGGTGAGCTTGGTGCCTAGAGGCTTGACCAGAATGTGCTTAGGAACCTTCTATCCTAATTTGATATAATGGTATGCAGAATCCCAAAATGTACCCATACTCATTCAAAGAAGAGTTTGGTAGTGTCCTCTGCGATGATACTCTTCTTGTAGGCCACTAATATAGCCATCTTAGAAAATATGTCCATGGCGAAAAATACACACTCATTACCATGTTTGGTAGAACGGAGGCCAAACATATAGTCCATGGAGATGGATTTCCATGGCTGACTGGGAGTAGGCAGAGGAGTGTACAGGCCTTGCTTCTTGATGGATGGCTTGATGATGGCATAGGCAGTGCAGGATCATATATATTTCCCAACATCCAGTCGGAGTTAGGGTCAATAGAAGTAATTTTGTAGTACAACCACAATTTTCTCCACCCTAAAGTTTCTTGCGATCCGACTATAGTGCACCTACCAAATCAGTTTGGCACATTTGCTTTAAGGAACAAAAATTTGGCCCAGGTAGCATAATAATGCATAATCATGGAGGTAGAAATCAGGAACTTGCTTCCCATCTACTAGCATTCGGTATGTGGAGGCGAACTCTAGGTCATTTTTGTATAGTTATAGCCATCCAAAGTTCTCGTGACCACAACAGTTGAGAACAGTAGTCAGTGTTGCAAATGGGGGCCGGCTGAGGCAGTCTGCAACCTGATTGGTGGTGTCCTTTTTGTATTTAATGTTCAAGTGGAATTGTTGCAGATATGTAGACCACTTCTGATGCGATTGTTCTGCAACTTCCTTTGTGTTTGTATAAACTGAAGAGGTCGGTGATCGGTGTGGATGACCATCTCTTTCCCCAGAATGTAGTGCTTCCACTATCGGCAAGCCTGCACGATGGAATACATTTCTTTATCATAGGTGGGGTACTTTCGAATTATATCAAAAATTGTCTCACTATGATAGGCCACTGGATGCCCGTGTTGGGTGAGGACTACACCAATAACATAGTTTGAGGTGTCTGTCTTGATTTGAAATCGTTGATGTAGGTCTGGCAGTGTGAATACTGGTGTAGAGTAGAGGCAGTGATTCAACTCAACAAATGCCTTCTGTTGGGACTCAGACCATGAAAAAATTGCTTTCGCCCCGCCCTTAGTAATCTGACTCAAAGGCCAAGTGATATGGGAGAATCCCAACACAAACCTTCGATAAAAATTTGCAAGGCCCAAAAAACTGCGAAACTCCGTTAGAGAGGTCGGGGTTGGCCAATCCTAGATGACTTGGATCTTCGTTGGGTCAACATGCATGCCATGATCATCTATGATGTACCCCAAGTATTGGACCTAGCTCATGCCAAAGATGCATTTCTCCAAGTTGGCACACAATTTGAGCTACTGAAGGGTTTGAAGGACCTACCGAATGTGTTGCAAGTGTTCTTCCCAACTCTTGTTGAAGATGAGGATGTCGTCTAGATAAACCACCACGAATGAGTTGGTGAAGGGTTGCAAGATGTCATCCATTAGCCTCATAAAAGTAGTAGGGGAATTTGTCAACCCGAAGGGCACAACCAACCATTCAAAAAGGCCTTCCTTGGATTTAAGGTAGTCTTCCATACATCTGTGGGCTTTATTGGAACCTGGTGATAACCAGACTTTAGATCAATCTTATTGAAATACTTGGCCCCCTTGAGTTGGTCCAACAGGTCATCAATTCGTGGGAATGGATACATGTTCCTAAGAGTGATTTTGTTTCATGCCCGATAATCAATGCAAAGGCTCCAGATTCTGTCCTTCTTCTGTACCAATACAATCGGGCTCCCACAAGGCGAGGAACTTGGTCGGATGTGCCCTTTTTGTAACAACTCTTTGATTTTCTACTTGATCTCTTCATTCTCCATAATGGAGTGGCGATATGTCGGCCCGTTGGGCAGAGGTGCTCCGTGAGTTAGATTGATTGAATGCTTGACCTGACAATGCAAGGGTACCCCTGTGGGTGAGGAGAAGATGTCCTTATATTTTTCCATGACTGCATCCACATGCTTCTGCTGCTTGGAGGAACCCTTCCCGGGGGCCATGGACATGGCTACAACCATCCCCTTACTTTGAGAGTGAATCAGAAAGAAAACAAATTTCCTAGTCTGGGAGATGAACTTATTGTATCACTTAGCATAGATCAAAGAGATGGCAGAAGGTGCGGCCACCTCCGGTATCCTGTATAACTTAGCACCCAAAGAAATAATAACAGAGTGAGGTCTAGACTCATATATAACATGTCGCTTCCATAAGTATGGTTGTCCTAATAATACATCACAAACTTTAAGAGGAGCAACATCACATAATACCTCATCTGTGAAGGGCTTGATCCTGTAGGGAAGGTGATAATGTTGGCTGATGTAGAGATCTCATCCTTGGTGAAGCCACCCAATGGTGTACAGATGCAGATGTGTTGTAGTCAATATGCCCAGTTGCTTTATGAACCCTAGGGAAATGAGGTTCTTTTGGCTCCCGCTGTCGACAATGAACTGCAACAAAGAACCCTTCACCCACATATGTGAGTGGAACAGGCGCTCCCCCTCTTCTAGATATTCAGGCCCAATCTTCTGGATCTTGGTGGTGGCCACCATGGTAATGGGATATGCGTCAATGATTTGCTTCCCTTTGTCGTTCCCCTTGTCAAGTTTTGACTCAGAGTCGGAACATGCGTCAGACTCAGAAGCCTTCAGCTCGGCCACCAGTGACTGCTTGGCCTGACACTCACTTATGTTGTGAGTGGAGCTATTATGGAACTCACACCACTTTCTTGTGTCCTTCTTTGTCTTCATGGCGTTGTTCTTTGCTTGCAGCTTTGACGGGAAATCATTGGTCACCTTGCCTTGGCTTTTCCCTTTGATTTGTGGTTTGGGGGCACCTTTCGCTTGCTTCGGATTCACAGATCCAAAGTCTCACTTTTTTTGTTTAAGCTTCTGCTCAATATTGACAATGTATTGATACGCCGTGCCGAGCGAGGAGATGTCCAAGAACTCCATCTCATGTTGAATGTACCTATGTAGGCAGCCACAGTACTTGAGTACCAAATGTTTCTTAGAATCCTTGATACCTAACTTCGTGTGAAGGTATAAAAAACATTGGTAAACTCTGGCATGTCTTGGTCCCTTCCCTGTTGTAGTGTGGTCCACTTTATGTATTTATCCTCATAGCTCCCGATAGGGTAATATTACTCCTTGATGGCATCTCAGAAAGAATCCCAAGTGGATGTGATCGAAAATAGTGAGGGCGTACTTTCATCCTTTTGCTCATAGTAGGTTTCCCACTAGTCCTTGACGTGGGGGGTAGCTTTGAGAAGAGCACAGGTAATTTTTTCCTGGCTGGAAAAATCATGGACAAAAAATATCCTTGTAGCATATTTAACCATTTATCTATGGCATCCACATCTATCTGACCCTCAAATATGGGAATGTCAAAGTTAACTTGTACCTTAAAGGGTGTGTCACTTCCAGAGTAGCTGTTGGAAGTAGATGTGTCGCCCTTGGGTAGTCGTTGAAGGATTTGGGAAAAGTTGTCCATCATCGCGTTCCTTTGTCACTCAAGGGCTTCTTCGAGCAATATTTTGATAGGATCTTCTGCCCCCTCGTCTTTCTTTTCTTTCGCCATGGGAATTCATCAGGATTTTCGAGGCTGGTCCTTCAAAGGTTTGACTAGTTAAAGCCCTAACTCCTTATATCCCGACCTCGTTGGAGACATGCAAAGAAAAACATAGAAAGAGCAGACTACTCTAATACCACTGATCCAAATTTAAACAAGAATGCAACAAATTACAGATATAACCATAAATACAAAGATGCAGCCGAAATAACACTTCATTTCATTAATATCAAATACTGAAATATGCTTACAAACTGAATGGAAATAAGACTAGCTTGGGCGATGGTAGCTTATCTCTGAGAATATATGTGGCAGCTACATGCCTCTAAACTGTGTTACAATGAGGCTCAAAGGCCTATTTATTATTCAGAAACAATGGAAAACCATAAACATCCAAAAACCTAACCCTAGGAGATGAAGCGCCAAACTATGGTCCTCGTTTGGGTAAATTGGTACATCAGCTTCCCAGGGTCGTAACTTTGGCATACAATCTCCGTTTGAAGCATACAATACCTCGTTACAAAGATCTATCTAAGGAATACAACTTTCAAGTGGCCAACATATGTTATTAAGTAACGATGGCCCTGATTTTCCCAAAAAAATGTCGCTTTGGGCCTCAAAACGACTATGGAAGCTTAGGACCCGAAAAACTGCCAAAAATAGTAAATTGTGCTACAAATAAGGAAAATGAAAAATTGAAAGAGATAGTGGTGGGGGTCCAAGTGGAATAGGCAGGTGGCCCCCAACATCCACCTGGATTAGTAGATGGATGTATTTCATGGTGTGGTATGCCATGTGTGGTTGTATGTGTGGGATGTACACTATGTGTGTGCACACACGATTAAGGAGAAGGCACTGAGTGTTGTCGGTTGCGGAAATCGATTCGGTGTGTACAAAAAGAACAAAGGCAGAAGTAAGGGTTGATTAAAGGATAAGTATCGATATATTATTTCAGTTTTATTATGCATGTGATTTATGATTCTGGTATATGATGACTATATGTAATCTATGATTCTAGTTTATGATGGTTACATGTGATTTATGATGTTGATCTATGATGGTTGTGTTTTGAGCTAATTGGATGTGATATGTTTATACATGATGTTTTGATCAAATAGCTAGTTTGACTTGTTGTGACAGGAAGTGAACAAAATTGCAAGTGTACCTTATTGATTAGCTACTAATGATGAATGATGTGAATTTATTTCAATTTATTTTAAATATAATGGAAGTTATGTGCTTGGAACCGGAATGCATGAACATGCCTGGTTGGGTGATTGAGATCGAATACAAGAATTAGCATCAGCAGTGAAAGAAATTGGAACGAGCAACAATATGCTGGTAAATCACTTCAGGAGCAGGGCTATTGTGGGACACTGGTACCCAATAGTGTCCATTGATTTCCATGAGCATGCTATGATTGGTATGATGGTTTTGAGGCAGGTATATGCCTTGGTTATTTATATCTCCTGATGTGAGGAAGCCTTGCCAAGGGCTGGATTGCCTGGGATGGGGGTGTTAGCGGAACTTGGATGGTGAGTGACTCTATGGCCTAATAGATGATAATTCAATAAATGACATGAGGGAACAATTGTTCCTAGCGATTCTCAGATAATTCTGAGATCCCTACACTTAATTATGTTTTTTACACCTATAGTTTACATGTTGATGATATGTTTGACGAAATGCCTGACATGGCTAGTAGGGGTCTAGTTATGGTCTTATTCAGTTTATTGCTTATGTCATCATTGTTTCTCGATATTTTTACTGATTCTAAACTATCACCCCATTCTAGGCAGTGGCATAGGATCTGGCCTTGGAAAAGTGGCTTAAATCCCAGGGTCGCTGCCACAGAACTAACAATTTTGGTCCCTGGTCGTTAGCAGGTAAGCCTGTGAGAGTGACTTTGGGTTGCTGGTCGTTCCCTTGCCCATAGCATGAGAGCGACTATGGCCTAAGAGATCCAGAACAACAATGGGACTCAGGAACAAGATGTGTGAGTGGCTGACTTGTCTCTTAAGGGTTTTGTTGATGATGTTGGATCACTGCGTGTGATGTTCCGTCGATTCCACTTCCTTAAGGTCACATAGGACGTCGAATATGATCATAGTAGCCTCTCATCTTATGTCTACCCCGGTTGGCATAGTTACTTGGGTGGATTTGGGAGGAGGGTGTTACATCAAGGGTGTCCTGGTCTATACATCCCTTTGTCAACTATCCTGCCATGATCAAAAGCCATTTAACATCTTGTAAAGCAGTCACGATTCATTCATCACTATTGGTAAAGGAAAAATATCTAATAAATTGAGCTGACATACAATCTTAATAACATGTCTGCTTCCTTATCTGCTCCTTTACATACCATATCTTCGTAAATGTCCCCAGGTGTGTATAAATTTGTGCACCCATAAGTCCTCTAGAAGCCCTTCCCTGATCTAGCTTCCCTTACAATGTTGAGGTGTTGCTGAGGGTCAAAGCTCCTATTATACAGAATCTACTACTCCATATAATATAAATTATAAAAATTAACTTAATTATCTAGTAAATGTTAAATATTTTAAGTAAAAGATTTATTTTAATTTTGAATGAATGTGTTAAAGGCAAATTTGTGTAGGAAATTTGAATGGAAAGTAGGATCAAAAGTTTCAAGAGAAAATTTTAGTAGAATGTTTTCAAATAAATTCTAAAAGGAAATTTTGGAGGGAAATATTTGAAATGAAATTTTTGTAGGGAAAATTTTCTACGAATATTTTTGGGGGGGAACTTTGGAGGGAAATTTTCATTCTTTAAGCTATAAATTGTCATTGGGAGAGAGTGCATTTGTATCATTCAACATTTTCTATTTTAAAGTCATGGATTCTTCTACTAGTGAAATTTATCTTTCTAGAGCATCAAAATGTTCATCGCGTAACAATTCTATTCATATTGATGAATTTAATAAGAATTTTTTCACTATGAATAGAGAGTCATATTTTCCACTTATTCCTAATCCTAAGGACAATGAGAGAAACATTGACGAAGACCATGATGAAGAATTTCCAATAAATAGAGAGTCACATTTTCTACTTAGCCTTAATCCTAAGAATTATGAGAGAACTAGTGACGAAGGGTAGGATGAAGGATTTCTGGTCATTTTCCACTTAGTCCTAATCCTAAGGACTATGACAGAAACAGTGACAAAGGATAGGATGAAGAATTTATGGTAAATATAAAGTCTCATTTTTTACTTAGTCATAATCCTAAGTACTATGAGAATAGCAGTGACGAAGGGTGGGATGAAGAATTTCCAATAAATAGAGAGTCACATTTTTGACTTAATCCTAAGGATTATGAGAGTCGCAGTGACGAAGGGCATGATGACGAATTTCTAGTAAATAGAGAGTCACTTTTTCCACTTAGTCCTAATCATAAGGACTATGAGGGAATTAGCAACAAAGGGCAAGATGAAGAATTTCCAGTAAATAGAGAGTCACATTTTCCACTTAGTCCTAATCCTAAGGACTATGAGAGCAGTAGTGACGAAGGGCGGGATGAAGAATTTCCAGTAAATAGAGTCACATTTTTTAGTTAGTCCCGATCCTAAGGACTATGAGAGTAGTAGTGACGATGGGAAAGATGAAGAATTTCCAGTAAATAGAGTCACATTTTCCAATTAGTTCCGATCCTAAGGACTATCGGGGCAACACTAGCGAAGGGAAAAATGAAGATGATGAAAAATATCCTCCAATTCAGTATTTCAAAAGCAAAAATGATGGAAGTGAATAATTTCCTGTAGGTGAGGATGGTAATGAATATTTTCCAAGCAATGTTGGTGATGAATTTTCTAACTCTGTTCAAAATTATCATAGTGAGGATAATATTCCTCCTAGTGATGATGAAAATGCTTATAGAGAGGATGATGAAATGATGGAGATTTTGCCATCAAATATTGTATCTAGGAGTAGAAGTAGACCTTTTCATATCAATCCAAAATATTCCAGTTATACAAGTGGTAGGACAGAATATGTCATGAGAAGAAGTTCTATCAATAATCTAATTTCAAGTGAATGTTGTCAAAAGGATTCCTTGAAACATATGGATTTCAAGTTTGCATTAGAGAAAAGGAAGAGATATTTGTCAATGAATAAAATCATGCAATATTCATATTTAGTGGGGTGCATGAAATCTACATTGTCAGGTTATGATTATCATATTGGGTCTTTATTGCTTTGTAGAAAGGCTTTCAAAATGTTTCATTCAATTGGTAATTTTCGTCTGTCAAGAATCCAAGGAAACTTGGAAAAATATCCCACATTTGATTCAGAAGTACTTCATAAACAAGAGTTTGGGCCATAAGAAAATATTGCATTGTCATGGATGCAAGACTTCTTTTCAAAGCATGCAGAGTGTATGCCAAATAGAGACACAATACATATTCCATATAATTTCTCAAGACGAGAAATATGTAAATTATACAAAGAATATGTAGAAGGTGTTGAAGGAGAATAATTTTACTACATATCAATATCTTATGAAGTTATGGAGGAGACAATTCAACAATGTCTATATTCCTAAGAAGACAAGGATGGGGGTTTGCAATACATGTGCTTCTCTTAAATAAAAAAGGGATAAATGTCAAGGGGAAGAAAGAGGTATGCATTCATAGAATTATTTTTAAAAATTGTATGTTATCAACTATGAAAATGTATTTATTAATAGGTTTCTTTTATGTTATGTGCAGATTCCATTGTCAAATCACTTCAAGAGCATCACGATCAGCAAACAAGTGAAAGGAAAAAGTTGTACAAACATCGGAATAGGTG
>APFE030121418.1:14266-28860 GCA_000404065.3 Pinus taeda
TTATATACTAGTATTTGCATCAGATGTTGCAAAGGAAACGTCGTAAGGCATAAATTGAATAACACAAATACAACAAAAGAATACTTTGATAAAGAATAAAAATATATTGAACGCTCAAATCAATGCCCCATTAACTGGAACCACTTAGTAGACATATCTATCAACATTAAGATTACACACAATGATCACAAAATTTCCCATATACAAACGGCACCTTTATTGACCAAAAAACCCTGATTTGGCCTTTTGTTGAAACATCCATATATATTTGCATTGGCAATGCTTGTGTTTGAAGAATTTTACTACTTAAATGGTTGGAATTTATCCACACCCTATTTGTATATGTCAACTTTATTTGGGATTCAATATTTCCATGGCCTCTTGTGTGGTGTGAATTCATGTCTCTTATTATTTGAATTTATTATTCTATCTACAATTGTTATTTATCATTAGGAGATTAAATTGTTTTAAAAGATTGCTAATAAAACATAAGAATTAGGGTAGAAGTGATTGTAACAACATATATCGGTGGTAAATTAACAATATCAATGTACCATTCAAACACAATATTTATAATGAGAAGGAAGTACAACATTAGGAGAGAAACCCATTATTAAAATGGCACAATACTAATCTTTAAATCAAGCTAGAAGATCTAGATGTATAATATTGACCACTCAACTCTAAGTGCTTAGATCATCAATCAATGTGTAATTAGTGTAATTACAATTTCATATGACTATGTCTATTTATAGTTTAAATTCATTCCACAATATTAATTAGTAAAATCAAAATTAATTATACATTATATGCATCTTAACTTTATATAGCTCTACCAAATTTTTAAAATTGGAAATATACATTATTACACTGAGGGATCAAAACCCATAGTATTACATTGATATCAATTTTTTAAATATTTTCTTATACTACAGTATTTTATTCTCTTTATTTTATTGCCCATTTCCCTGTTTGTTTGTAAAGGGATGTATTACATTTTTCTTATATTTCCATATTTTACATATGTCATGTTAGGAATCAATGTCAGAAGTGTTCTTCAAATTTATCTCTTTGTGGAATGCTAGGACGAAAGTAGATCTCGCATTGGTGGCAAATTATGTGGTGGCATTACTGAAAAATAATAAGCCTGAGAAGGAGTTGCAAAAGATCCGCGTTACTCAACTTAAGGAGATTTTAACATTTTTGTGCTTATTATTTAATTAGAATTTCTGATGTTATATCTGAACTTATAGACTAGAAATATTTCCAATGCCTATATATGTGCAGTTCATGATTTTTATTTTATTTTTACTCAAATGAAAGATAGCACGAATCTGGCTTCTGTGGATGATATACAATTTAGGAATCTTGTCTTATGCTTTTTCTTTCTGAGAAAAAAAAATAGAATTTAGGAATCTTGTATATTCCACTACTACTATTGTCCTTGTTGATTCTGCAGGTATGAGTACGTCTCTTTAGAATTAGAGACTTCCTAGTGCTATTGTTGATGCTTTTTTCTGAACATGATGAACAGGAGCAAAGTAATGATGAAGACGCTGACTGGAACTCTAAACACAGAAGGAAAATTGTTGATTCTCCATCATTTACACATGGTGAAGATTTAAGAGGTATTTGAAACATGAGGGTCAGGTCTCATTCTAACTATTTGGATATCAATAGGTTATTAAAATAAACTTGTAATAATGGAAAGAGAAATAAGGTTCTGGAATTTACTTAATTGTTTTACTTTCAAAATTATAAGTATTAAATCTGTGAAACTATAGTGAAAATGAATATTAACAAATATATAAAATAATTATAAAATTTTAAAAATCACAATGATAATCATGATTACTGATTGAAAATTACAACGAAAACAAGGCTTTTGCTTATACACCAGTCCTAAAAACATCCTTGAGACTGAACATATGATTCCCAACAACATTTCATATATTTAACCATTTTCAACCTACAAAGTGGTTTACCAAACTTTTGGGTGTTAGTGACATAGATCTTTTTAAATGAAGTTTATACCATTACTTTCTCTCTTTTAATGATTAATATAAGTGGTCTGTAGACTAATTTGTGCTCATAGGGAACTGAATACTCAACACTAGACCAAATTATCTGATAAAATAAAGTGATGTGTTGAAAGAGGACCTCTTAAATTGCCAGCTTACACAAGTTTCAGAGATATCTAGCTAGGTGCCCCAAATGAAACCTTCATTCCTGATGACTTGAAGTTGAATGAGTTGTTCATGGGATCTTCTGCAAGCCCAAAATTTGCATGGCATCCTAACCCTTCTGATCCCAGGATACCACTGGACTCATTGCTCTCAATTTATATCCATTTTGGAGCTTGGAACATATCCCAAGAAACACAAAAGGTTGACATATCTTTGCAAAAGATTTCTGCAGGAAAGGGGATGGTTGGAGTAAGACTATCCAGAGTTATTTTAGCATATCTTGCAAACCCTTTCGCAAAATTGCCACCTGATACAAGGCATCAAAATCTATAATAAAAAATGAGTTACATTAAAACACTAAGCAGTGAGGGCAGAAAATCTATAAAAAAGAATAATAGAATAACAATCTCACCCATTTTTTTAACAATTTGAGAAAGAACAGTATGAGGGTTTAACCTCTGGAACAGAGCATAGCATATTGAACTTTTGGGTGTTAGTGACGTAGATCTGTTCAAATGAAGTTTATACCATTACTTTCTCTCTTTTAATGATTAGTATAAGTGGACTGCAGACTAATTTGTGCTCATAGGGAACTGAATACTCAACATTGGACCAAATTATCTGATAAAATAAAGCGATGTCTTGAAATAGGACCTCTTAAATTGCTAGCTTACACAAGTTTTGGAGATATCTAGCTAGGTGCCCCAAATGAAACCTTCATTCCTGATGACTTGAAGTTGAACGAGTTGTTCATGGGATCTTCTGCAAGCCCAAAATTTGCATGGCATCCTAACCCTTCTAATCCCAGGATACCACTGGACTCATTGATCTCAACTTATATCCATATTGGAGCTCAGAACATATCCCAAGAAACACAAAAGGTTGACATATCTTTGCAAAAGATTTCTGCTAGAAAGGGGATGGTTGGAGTAGGACTATACAGAGTTATTTTAGCATATCTTGCAAACCCTTTTGCCAAATTGCCACCTAAGTTTTTGGTCCTTTAATTATACATATGATCCACATTGTTTTGGTCCCCTCCACATACTATTTAGGTCTAGCAACGTGATCTTGTAAAAAGAAAAAGACCAAAATGTCATGTGTCTATCATCCACTCTAACGAGGTCAACTTAAAATTACATTGAACATCATCACTTAATACATGTCACAAGGATGATGATCCTTAGATAGAAAACTTATGTCCTTTGCATATATCTAGGAGTAACGTCTCGCAGGTCCTCACATATAATGTGTCTCAAGATTCAAATATAATGACAAGAGGAATTGCCATAAAAATGCATAAGAGATATAGACACATATTGTCACAGAATTCACTAATACATAGCCATAGAACTTCGCACAAGTTATCATAGAATGGAATCTTGGATTCTTCCACAGAGAAATTTATCATTTTACTGCTTAGAAAATTTCAAATATATTTGAGTGTCACCATAAAGGTTTGATGATATAGTAAGCTTAGATGTCATAGAGAAATATTAGCACAAAACCTTCGTATTGATCACATGAAAAATGCTTCAGATATCCGCATGTCACGGAGAAATTTGTGCCTCATATTTGTGTTAATTATAGTGCATCAAAACTTTTCAGAGTAGAGATGATTAATTCTAGAACTTTTCTTGGATTTATTGTCCTTCTATATTTCGACCTTCATTCTTTATGAATTTTGCAAAGATGGATAACTTGGTATCAAATTTATCTCTTTGTGGAATGCTAGGATGAAAGCAGATCTTGCATTGGTCGCAAACTATGAGGTGGCATTACTGAAAAATAATAAGCCCGAGAAGGAGTTGCAAAAGATCCTCGTTACTCAACTTAAGGAGATTTTAACATTTTTGTGCTTATTATTTAATTAGAATTTCTGATGTTATATCTGAACTTATAGACCATAAATATTTCCAATGCCTATATATGTGCAGTTCGTGATTTTTATTTTATTTTTACTGAAGTCGAAGATAGCACGAATCTGGCTTCTATGGATGATATACAATTTAGGAATCTTGTATATTCCACTACTACTATTGTCCTTGCTGATTCTGCAAGTATGAGTTCAATATGAGTTCGTCTCTTCAGAATTAGAGACTTCCTAGTGCTATTGTTGATGTTTTTTCTGAACATGATGAACAGGAGCGAAGTAATGATGAAGACATTGACCGAAACTCTAAACACTGAAGGCAAATTGTTGACTCTCCATCATTTACACATGGTGAATATTTAAGAGGTATTTGAAACAGGAGGGTCAGGTCTCATTCTAACTGTTTGGATATCAATAGGTTATTAAAATAAACTTGTAATAATGGAAAGAGAAATAAGGTTCTAGAATTTATTTAATTGTTTTACTTTCGGAATTATAAGTATTAAATTTGTGAAACTACAGTGAAATGATTATTAACGAATATATAAAAAAATTAAACATAAAATAATTATAAAATTTTCAAAATCACAATGATAATCATGATTACTGAATTGAAAATTACAGCGAAAACAGGGCTTTTGCTGATACACCAGTGCTAAAAACATCCCTGCTACTGAACATATGATTCCCTACAAAATTTCATATGTTTAACCATTTTCAACCTGCAAAGTGGTTTACCAAACTTTTGGGTGTTAGTGATGAATACAAAACCTGAGGGAGACATATTTAAGGATGGGGCAGACACCTGTGGCAAATGATACCTCTGATAATTTCGTGTTATAAACTTCTAAGACTTGCAACCGAGGCATGCAATTGGCATTGGGAGATTCTAAATTATTCAATGTTTTCAATCGACAATTCAATACTCTCAACTCAGTCAACAGTCGAATAGTCACCGACAAATGTTTCAATTCACTGCAATTCTCGAGCCTCAATTCCTGTAAGATCTTCAAGTGACCAAGTGAAAGTGGTAGACTGTCCAGTGAAGGGCTCCCTATTTCCAGAACTTCTAAATTGCCCAAATCTCCAATTTCATTTGGAAATTCTTTTATGTTTGTACCCCTAAGATCTAATTTTTTTAAGTACTTTTGATATGCTATTTGCGAAGGTAATATTTCAATGTTCTTACAATAGGAAACATCTGAACATTCAAGTGTGTTGATGTTTCCCAATGTTTCGCTAGAGACGGTTAAATTATAGCACCAACTCAAATCAAGATATTTAAGACGAATTAAATTACCAAAAGAACCTGGAAGCATATGCAACTGTAGGGAGTGAGACAGACCTATGTCTTTCAGGTTTATTAAATTACCGAAAGACTTTGGAAGCCCCTGCAAATGAGAAGAGTGAGACAGATCGATGTAATCCAAGTTTATTAAGTACCCAAAGGAATCTGGCAGTGACTTTAGATTTGGGCAATTTGTTAACTCTAATCGTTTCAACGACACCAAATGACAAAATTCATCCAACAAAATTTTAAGATTAATCTTATGGAGGACAATCAGTTCAAGGTGCTTAAGGTGCCCTATTGATTTTGGTAACTTTGAAAGGGGAGAATAAATAACTAATTGTCGCAACAACAAAGGTGCCTACAAAATGTTTTAGGGTTTTAATGGTAAGAAAGAATTTGACGAGTAGCTTATGCAAAACCATTTAAATTCGTTGCAGATCTTACTGTGCGAAATCAATAACGAATAAACGCATACTTTAAATCACCAAAATTTTATTTACCTAATGGGAAGATCTTCATTACATTTTGTAGATAAAAAGATGTTAAAAGTGAAAAAATTTGAAAATGAAAGACTTTTATTACATTTTGTATGTAAAAAATGAAAAAGCATAATAAATTCATTTTAACTTTAAACAAAATGGAACAAAATATAAAATTTGGAATTACAAATTTTAATATTTATTAAAAAATAACTAAAAATGTGGATATATGGAAGTTATTCATATTTATGGATGACACAAACTCCAAAATTATTCCACTAGTTAAACTTGTATATACTGAATTGAATGCAAACATAGGCAGTGAACAAAGCTCATAGACTCTCCAAAGTTAAACTTGTGTATACTCAATTGAATGCAAACATAGACAATGAACAAGGCTCACAGACTCTCCAAAGTTAAACTGCATGCTAAAAACTTTGGCCAATTTGTTAAAATGATCTTGATGAATCTATTATAATGTGATTTGCAGCGGTGATTGTGGCACTTGATGAAGGGAATTTTGATTTAAAGATACATACTGTAACTGAAATGCAAATTTATTGTTTTAATATTTAGCATGTATGATGTAAAACAATGCAAATATAATGAATCTACATGGAAACATTTTGTCTCACTGCTCAGGTCATGAAGTTAATCAAACAGATTAACAAAAAAAAATTAGATTTTGTTGCTTACATGTGACCAGTAAAGTTTTAGAAAAATATTTTTTTAATAGAAAAACTATTCCTAACCGGTTTAGGACTACTGAAATGGCCTTTAAGGTGCACTGAAGGCTTCAGTATTTTGAACCCGAAATCTGTGTTGTTCTTAATCATTAAACAAAAAAACCAGTTCACCGAAAATGCAAATTCCATCAAGGGGCAACTATACAAACAGGGCCAAAATGCAAATCGGTGTGTATAGGGCCAAAATGCAAATCGGTGTGTCTAATGGAAAGGTTATTAAAAATGATTGCAGTATAGAATGGGAATGTAATCAAATAGCAAGGCTGTTTAAAATGTTTGCTGTAAAGCATGGTAATGTAATCAAATGGTGAAGTTCTTCAAATTCTTGGTTGCACAAATCAAGGTCCAGTGAAACCAGTTTTGTTACCATTTAAATCTGATATCCTGGCTTATCATGATGTAGCTTGATCCAAGTGGCAAATGAACTTTGATTTTAGAGGTAATTTATTAGGAAAACAAAGGAATTTCTTGATCTGAAATTCATTTATTTCATTCAATTGAAAATTTACTGTAATCGTCAACACAAAAATGGTATGAGGAGTCAGACTGTGCGAATAATAAGCAAATTGAAACTACAGGTTCTCAGGATTGAAACTAAACGTTCTCACGGCAACGAGTTCAAGTTTCTATTATTTATAATTCTAAAATTCAAAATTTATCAATTTTAATAATTCTTAAATCTGTAAATTTATGCAAATATTTTTGGCACAGAAAGTGAGAAGTGACCATCCTGACTACGGTGACAAGACCAGTAATAATTCTTGCTTCTGTAAATTTATGCAAATATTTTTAGAACAGAAAGTGAAAAGTGACCATCCTGACTATTGTGATAAGACCAGTAATTCTTATATCTGCAAATATTTTTTTCCACAGAAAGTGAGAAGTGACTATCCTCGCTATTGTGACAAGACCAGTAATTTTTACATCTGCAAATTTATATAAATATTTTTGTCACGGAAAGTGAGAAGTGGCCATCCTCATTATGCTGACAAGAACAGTTCAAAAGCAACCAGTCAAATATCTATTTCTTGTGTAGTTGAGATTTGTATTCATCGTCATTCAAAATCAGAGTGTCAAGACCAGTAATTTTACATCTGCAAATTTATGCAAATATTTTTGCCACAGAAAGTGAGAAGTGACCATCCTGATTATTCTGACAAGCCCAGTAATTCTTACACCTGCAAATTTATGCAAATACTTTTTTCCGAAAAAAATGAGAAGTAACCAGCCTGACTACTGTGACAAGACGAGTAATTCTTACATCTGCAAATTTACGCAAATATTTTTGCAACGAGAAAGTGAGAAACGTCCATCCTGAATATTGTGACAATACCAGGAATCCTCCAGCCAAACCAAAATTAATTACCATATTGTTCAATCATAAAGAAATATTATTTATACATAGGATAATATATTTACAAAGAGGCAGTGTCAAGCAACACGCCGTATATGTAAAGCAGAGTCCAAGTAATCTGCCCCATTCAAATTCCAGTGCGGATAATATATTTACAAAGAGGCAGTGTCAAGCAACACGCCCTATATGTAAACCAAAGTCCAAGTAATCTGCCCCATTCAAATTCCAGTGCTTAGACTTCTACATTTTACACCTTCAGTTGTCTTATTCTCGGCCTCTTCCATGTCATTTTACATTCTAAAAATTCAAAATTACCTAGGTAACAGGTTCTGGGCAAGAAATACACCAGAGCCTGGAGTCTGAAAACTTTCGCCTCTCATGAAGGTTCTTTGCCTTCTTTAGAAAGTACAGTCCTCAAAGGTTTTACCCATCTCTAGTAGAGAACAAAAATCCAGGGAACATGGTCACAATTCTCCATCAACACCAGCACTGATCTGTTTCCCAATTCCTTCCTCTCCAAGGCCTAAATGAGGAAGAGGATGGAGATGCTGCAGGCCTGCCAGTGTCAAAATTGCGTATGAGATGCAGAGCATCATATGCTTTCCTCTTCTCTGGATCAGACAAAGTCTCATAAGCCTTATTTGTCTCTGAAAAAAGTTCAGTGGCTGTCTCAAGCTGGTGCAGGGGCATGACATCTGGGTGGTATTGCAGTGCCAGTTTTCTGTATGCAACCCTGATATCACTGTAGGAGACATCACGAGGGACCCCTAACAGATCATAATGATCCT
Organism: Pinus taeda; assembly: GCA_000404065.3. NCBI lineage: Eukaryota > Viridiplantae > Streptophyta > Pinopsida > Pinales > Pinaceae > Pinus > Pinus taeda. The sequence goes on from APFE030121418.1 coordinate 22,984, forward strand.
TTTTTCTCCTGAAAGCAATATCCCTCTTCTCTTCTGTTGCACAACTGGCAGTAATGGTTCTGCCATTAAAGCTAGCAGAAGACCTTAATACCCTCTTGCCAGGACTTGAAATTGGGCTGCTTGTGGGACTTGTTTGGGACATGAATCCCATAGGGGCCTGACCTCTGGGGGATGAGAGTGGGGAGTTGATTGTGAGAAACCCAACTATTGAAATCTTCATGATTTATTTCTTGCTTCGAAACTATGAAAACAAGGGTATAGCAGGTATGTTGTAATACCCTAACAATTTCACTCTTCAGGAGAAGCAACGAAGCCATTTATATTAATAATAATAATGGAATTCATCCTGAAACCGCACAGCCGTAGTGTACCCAGTCTCTCGTTTATCTAATAGAATTAAAAAGAATGAAGAAAAGTTTTGTCGGGGGGCATGGGCCTTTGGTGTCTATCCAATTTCGAATCGGACAAGTTGATAAGGAATAAGATATTGTGTTAAGTTCATGGAGATCCACTCTCAGAATAAGATAAACACAGATTTTCTTGAATATGAATTTAAAATTCAAGAAACCTGGGTCGTATAAAACGTACATTGCTCCTAAAATTTTGGCCAAATTCAATTTTTTTTTACTTAAAAATGGAATCTATTTACTGCAGAAATAACCTAATCGTACCTAATCCATCGATTTTTTATTTATGCGGTGGAACATTCCATCGCTTTTCGTGGCATGGCATTTCTATTACCTTTCATGGCATGGCAATGCATGTCAGGATTCACTGATTGGTTGATATTTTGATGAGAGATCTTTGAATGGAAGCCACCTTGATTGCAGTTCTAGAAGGATTCTTCTGATTGGGCTGTGGCTTATAATTGCAGCGTTAGAACTGATAACGGATTACGCATCCACCGCTCATTGCTCGAATGCATGCCTGAACATCTTCTGGATGAAAATGAGCGAGTGACAAATTTGAAATGGACATCTTTAAAGGTTATCACTCGCGTTGAAAAGACCTTATACCTACTCTGTTGAAAGAGTCTGTAAATATGTGGGCTTCTATATATATATTATATTATTTGTGTGAAAGTTGTACCTTTGACAAGGCGCCTGCATGATAATTTCTCCCTGAAACCCTCGGAAATTCAGCGGCAGAGGGTCTGTATTTCGTTTGGGAATCGAACCGACGAATAGGGTAGTCAATATCTCGGAGGGATAATGAACAGAGAGCGCAGGAGGGTTTTGCTTAATGAACAGAGCGCAGAGGATTAGTAGTGCAGTGCATGCTTGCGAGATGCCAGATGCCATGCGCGGGAGGGATAATGAATCGAACAATTCGATTCGAATCAAACGGTGAATATTAATTCCATCGTCTAACAACGAAATCAATGGCGCAGAAAGGTAGGGGGAGTTCTTTCCAGAGGAACACCTTACGGGGTAATTACAAAGGAAACCCTCCTTCATAAAGCATGCCTTCTCCTAAACTTTGGCAAATGCCACGTTCTCCAAGATCACAAGTGCACCAATGAAAGCAATAGTTGCCTCGCAACTTCCTCACATTGTTGGAAAGAATGATGGATCCAATTCACTTCTTATATGCGCAGAATATGGACGTTTTAATCAGAAATGCATAATCACGACCACAGCTATCAAAATAATTCTTATGCATGGCTATGTCGTAATCTTTTAAATTCTAGAACAAATGGCCTTAAATTAATAGATTCTGGAACAAATGGCCTCCAATTAATGCAAATCGGTCTCCAAAGTGGTTGGATTTGTTGTTGCTGCCATGATTGCTCGATCTAATTGCTGTAACAAAATATAATTTCATGAAAATGCAGAATTGTGCACGTCCTCCATGACAGGATTTTCCACACTAGATAGATCAAATCTCCGTAACAATTTATCTTCCCTCATTGAAATTCAACGACTCTTAGCTTCATAGGCTCGCTCTGATACTAAAAATTTCACGAGTTAAAATAACATCTAACCATAGTGTCATCACACAAAGTCAATTAAAGTTAAATTGAAGATCACACACCAAGCATATGCACATAAAATATTCAGAAATATTTAATTAATAAAATAATTACAAGAGAACTATTGGCCTCTCATTCCTCGCACTTATTCACACACTTTCTACATACATACATGCTTCATGGCTCACCTTATTTTATACAAATGGATTAGAACCCAAGGTAGGTTCTAGATCTCTAACTAACTCCCAGAATATCTCTTTTGATCCCTAAAATATTTCATCCAATCCCTTATCCTAGATAAGAGCTAATTAATACATAATCTTCTCAAACTTTCCCAATACTCTCAAATCTTCTCCTATTTACAAGAGTTATCATTCTCTCCTATAAAATCTAGGAAAAATACATTAATTATTAAATCCTAGCTTTTTAAACTAACTCCCTAAGTAAACATTTGACCTAGGTTAGATGAACCTGCATCAAGGTACACCTTCTCTTAACTTAAATATAATATCCACATTATATTTACCTCTCAAAAATGTGTTATCTAATAATAAATATTACTTGTTACCCATCATTACTGAGTGAAATCCATAGGAGAATTTTTCTCCTATATTTGACTTCAATCGGTAGCCAAAAGCCCCCTATAGCCACTAGAGAGCTCAATGTACCTAAGCTAGCCATTATGTGCCCTCGCCTATCTGTTATGATCATATGTTTGAAGGTAGGCCTTCCAACCCCGAAGGTATGGCTTTTCATTATGCAATTAGGTATTTGTGCATGCTTTTCTTCGACACATTTGGACATGGATTAGTGGGGGCATTCAACAAAAAGAATGGGATTGGTTTGTACTTGTGTTCACTTATCCCAACTAGGTGGTTAATCTTGTATCCTGGTCTCGTGGGATCTCCTATATTGGCTATTATCTTTAGGAGTGGAACTACATGGCAAGCCCTGATTCTAGTTGCATAGTCCTGCTTCCCGACATCATATATATCCCTCCCCTCACTAGTTATAACCCTTTTTCACATCTTTCCCATTCATGTCCACATTTGTCCATTAGGTCCATAAGGAGTTAGCCTCCCCCTCCCCTTGTCCACACTTTGGGTCAAACCCAACACGATGCCCAGAAGTTAATGCAGCAAAAAATAAAATTAAAAGCATAATTTAGCCACTTACAATAGGAAATTTACTATAAAATGAAAAAGATGGCTAGGAAACAAAAATTTAGCACATGGGAAAAATCCACATGATCTATATCCCTTATCATTATGGTCATCACCTTGGTTCCTAGGGTCCCTATGTGTGCCCCTTGCATCATTAAGGAACCCATAGTTGTCCCAACCCCTGGTGAGTGATGAACTACCCAAACCTCAAAGGGAGTATTCACCACTTTATCATACACATCATGCTCTCATTCCCTAGAGCCATGAGTAGTTAAAATAAAGAAAAATCAATAAAAGGAAACGGAAATTAAAATAAGGGTGTAAACAAAAAGTTGAGGTAACTCATGTACCATGATTTCTCCCTCCTACATCTATACACCCATGTGTGGGCTTTCCTCTTTATAGCTACCATTGTACCATAGCATGTGGCTTAGAGCCTTCGCTGCTACCCCACTATGTTCCACCATTGTTTCACATGACACCTGCCATTTGATGGATGTACCATGGACTCGTCACTCCTTAGAGGTTGATACCACCTAATAGGGTCCTTTATTAACCTCTCTTGAGCTTGGGGACACCTGTACATTCTAAAGCCCACTTGGAAGGACATGCCACTATGAAAATGCCGCTTGGGCCCCTGATTTGCAAGCTTATTTACTCAATTGATCTAATGAATCGTTGTATTGGAAGGTGAGGAGAAGTATTAGATCTTATACATGAATGTAAGCGAGTCTTCATCTATGGCTTGGCCTCCCTATATGGGATCCAAGCCCTCTAGAGGGTCATGATGACACTATAGGGCTAGCGTTGAGAGCCATGGGTCTCCTCCTTAGTAGAGCATTGGTTTTCATGCTATGGGGCTTCTTCGACACCACGTAATTCATGTTCGTGCCCCAGTCATACAAAGAAGATGATGCATTTGTACCACATTTCCCAACTGGCCACATACTTGCACCATACACTTGGCAGTTGATCTAGAGCCCAAATAGGGTTTTGTCTCACCCGAGAAGACATGGGAGGGATTGTATCATCATTCGAACCATTATTAATGTAGCGTTAATTTGTTTCATCCAGTTGGACACCCATGTGACCATTCTTTGTGTCCCACAACCACCTGGGGGCACCATAAATGTTTTTCTTGGAAACCAAGGGGCCAACCCCTTGGTCATCATTATGAGAGCCCTCCTCTTCATCTTAGCACATGTAGGACTTACCTAGGCCTTCCAAAGGCCCTTTTTCACCATTATTCTATCATTTCGGCCTCATTAGGGAGGCTTATTTTTCACTTGTGAGATATTTGGTGGACTTATCATCAATTGGATTGTTATTTTGCACATTAAAGTTGTTTTTAGCGGCTTATTACACTAATTAGACTAAGTTGAATCCCTAAAGGCTCATATAAATAGAAGATGAGCCTCATTTGTAACTCATCATCAATTGGATTGGGATTTATATTGTAAAAATAATTTGGATCTAAAATTGATGGACAAAATTGGATATTGTTGATGCATTTTGACGTTTGGATTTTTTCTATTCTTGTCTTGCAAGTTCTAATTGCAAAATGATTCATGGATATATTTGCTTTATGTTTTAAGTGATATTTTGATATTATTTATTCATTGTGTTACATGATTAATGTATGGAATTTCTTTTCATAGTCTTAATGTGCCCTAATTTAAATGTGAATTCATAAAACATTGGGATTTTGAAGTATTTCATGCATTACATGTTAATATAAGGTGAATGAATGTTCCTAGAGGCTTGTTTTATCTCACAAACCTTGAAACTCCATCATCTTTTGCTAAAATGAAGTATAAATTCCTCTTTTGCTAGGAAGCCACCTGATTAGGGTGAGAGAAAAGCTGCATAGGGATCCTTGATAGAGAAAAGGTCCTTCATCAAAGTCAATCTCAACTCCATTTATCCCAATTTTCAAGGCACTCGGTCCTAATCCTTATTGATCACCCCTAAACCTATTCCTTTCAATTTCTCCATTTTTTTCCCTAACCCTAGAAGGTGTAGAAATTTTGAATAATATAACACTTATTCATAGAGATTATCTTGATTATACACTATTTGCAGAATGCATGCATAATACATAACCTCCTTTACTATTGATCATCAATTTACGGAATTAAAAAACAATCGCATGCGCACATTGAAACATCAATCACACATATCAACACAGTATGTAATGGGGAAAGCATACAGCTGAAAACCCCCAACTATCTATATATTATAATGATAGAGAACCTGTAACAAAACATAGTACAATACTCCTCACAAGTACTAAGTACTATCTCCACATGCTACACACAAACTAGCTCAAATCTGAACAAGCAATGGGTTGAAATCTCCTCCATTGTTTGCCTGCCTCTACTACGCAATCCAAGTTGAGAATAGATCAGATCCAAGTTCAAATTCCATTTGGCTTGTACTGCGCAATCCTCATTGGCAATCTCAATCAATGATTGTGCAAATCTCATGCACAGCGATAGTCACAACTGATAGTAATATCACCCTTTCACCCACCTCTAACACTTGTCTCCACTGAACTGTCCATGCACTGAGTTAACTAATGTATTCTTTAGTTGATTTATGAGTTAATAATTAGTGAATTAATTAATAATTAGTGAATTAATTAATAATTAATTCACACCACTCATTACTAGTGTATTTGTCAGTTAGACTAAATACAACTAGTTCAACTAAGTCAAACTGAACACAACTCCATCAACTCCT
>APFE030121418.1:61992-76170 GCA_000404065.3 Pinus taeda
ATATTTTATAAGATTCATTTCCTTTTCACACCCTTTTCCTTTCTTTTCATTTTATTACTTCATACTAAGTACATACCATGTGGAGCTTTTAATAATACAATAAAATAATTCTTTACAATAAATTTAGTAATATTTATAAAAATAATTTTGTTCCTTAAAATCGACTAATGAGAGATTTAAAACCAGCATTTGCACTAGATGTTGTAAAGGAAACACCATAAGTCCTTAGCACATATGGAAGAAGAGCATATATGAAAATAGATGTGATATGTTATGTGATCTAACAATAGATGAATTTGAGCCACAAATAGATCTTAATGTAAATGTAATACAATCAAACAATCTACTCAAAATAGAGGCATGTGCAACTTCCTTCCCAAGTGCTCAATCGAATAGCTTATTTTCCTTGAGAGTTGAATCCCAGACCAAGCCTTTGTCTTCATTGCTTCAACCATACTAAACCATTCACCCTAATATTGTGATGTCCCCATTCTCCAAAATCTTTTTTTGTTTGTTTCTTTTAATTTGACCTATACCTATCACATAGAATAGTTTGCGAAATGGAAATGGTGGTGTATTAATTCCTTTATGGTCTGCGACTAGTGGAAAGAAATCCATATGTGGTATCATGATCATGCGTTTCCATGGCCTAATGACTAACTAAATGACAAATTTATTACAATGATTTTTTATTTGTGTTATGGGTTATTTTGAATTGTATTGTTGTATAATGTGTTGGTCATTCACCTATTTAACTTCATCCTACCTAGAACTCATTTGAATATGAAAGAAATAATGTTATATCTTAAGTCATTTACCTTTTTAATTGTATTTATAACAATATTATGGCACACATGGTGATTTTTGACAAGCTCCATCACTGGAATTCGCATGGTGTTCACATATGCCCACTCATGGTTCTGATCAATAGTGAGGGTGGCCTAGTTTGCATCGAAAGGTGAAGGTCATTTTCGAGGTTTCCATCTAATCGTAAATTTGTTTTACTGAAGCTCCTTTCTCTCTATTCCATCCTTGTCACGTTGTAGAGCACTATTATAGGGAAGAAGGGATTCTTTGCAATTGTGATGTATTACAAATGATATCCACTTCCCTACCACCTAGAGAGATAATGTTCCAGCACTTGGCACTCACCAAAACCATCACACCACTTATTCAAGTAGAAATTGTGAATTTCTATCTGCATCGATTCTTTAAATTTGAGAAATGTGTTAGTTGGTACCCTACTCTAGCTAGTACTCTGGTTGTATTTCTTTCTTCCCCTTATTTTACCCCTTCCACCTGGGTTTGACTAGTTTCTCTTCTTTTGCTTCTACGTGTTTTTTTTTCATGGGGTTCACCTTGGGTTTCTGAGATTTACCTTTCTTGTTCCTGTGGAATGCAGGCTTCCTTAGCTTAAATGAATGGAGGTACTCTTTGGACTTCTACTTTGGTACTTAACATAATTTTCATCTTGGCTTAACAATTTGCAGCTTTGCCTATAGAAATTATCGGTTTTCATTTGGGTGTTTCCAAAAATATAGTGCATCCTCTCCCATTCACTTTAAGATATTTTCTCTTCATTTTCCCACTATTCCTTTCCCAGATTACGGTAGTAGTTTCATACTTGCTTCTAAGGAAAAACAAAAATTCATTGTTTTGTTCCAATTCCTGATAGTGAGAAAAAAACCCAATTATGTTGTTTCCATGGCGGGGCATCAACTGTAATGAACCCTGGTAACCTCACATGTAAAAGTAGGGAGTTAGAATTTTTTTATACAAATTACCCACAAGTAATTATCAAATTCACAACTAAAAAATTCCTCATTATCCACTAGATATAATATTCATTAGTACATTAAGTAAATTGCGATAGAAGACAGTAAGCTGTATAACCATTAACCACCACTGTGGTAGTGTAATAACATAAACTGTCTCATAAATCCTTGCATCCATTTCATTAATTCCTTCACCATTTTAATTAATCTCATACTTGGACATTATGGTTAGGCCATCAAATAAGGAACCATGAACATCAAGGATTCATCATCATCAACTGACACAAAAGGCAATCACACAATTGAACACCAATATACCTTGGAAACCTCGTAGGGTGAAAACCAGCAAACATTTAATCCATTTACTAAACGCTCGTGAGGGTTTTCACCCCTCACTCAATGGCTTATAAGGGATTCCATCCCTTAACCATTGTTATAAAACCATTACAATGAATTATGATTAAGTTGTCACATAACTAGCTAAAAGCTAATACATTTTCCATTAAACCCTTTTCCTACATACTGCCACAAGCAACATTCCTTGTGGCATGATTTCTCTAGCGATGGGCGATTAATCCTTTTCCTACAACAATGTTAAACATCACTTTCCTTTGGCACCATCTGCCATCATTTCCTGTCAATGTAGTTATCAACAAGCTTTGGCAACAATATTAGATACATTATTAATCAATCAATAAGAAACCTCATCTGCATGAGCAAGCGTAACATACTAATTAACTGCTACATATATTCAAGTAAATTCTTGTTCTACTTTTCACAATGCTTATTCGCACTAATGCATATCTCTAGAGATCTAACCATTAGTTTAAAAGTCCATGTTTCCCTTTAAAACATATAACACATTAGTTATGTTTACATACAAGTAATAACTATTGTTTCTGTGCCTTTGCACATCCGTTCCTTCCACATAGTTATTTTCCAAGAAATTAACATAGTTTCTTTAACATACAAAGAACACATCCCCATAACACAATGAATATTCTTTGAGTATCCAATAGCTTATCTTATAGCCCTTCTTCAATATATGCAACGCATATTACCTTCTGTATAACTCTACCATCATTTCATGTAAACAATTACCTACTTCTTTCTTAAAGGAAGTCATCATAACCCCATTTCTCTATATTCCTATAAGTAAGTTTCTCATTCTTTTTCTTTCAAGAAATTATTATAGATACGCATATTTACGCTTAAAGAATCTATAAGCAATAACAAGGTTAACTTAACATTTTATGCACCAAAATGAAGAATTCCATCCAACTCATCTAGAAAGACAATTTTTCAAGAGATTATTATTTCGAAGAATGTTAACATCGATTATCATTACTTACAAGAAAGTCAACAGAATACTTCCTTTACCAAGAAAACTTATAAAGTATTCAATCTTTTACCGCATTCATCAGCATATTTTCTTTACCAAGAAAACATATAAAATAATCATCTTTTACCGCATGCATTAGCATGTTTTCTTCACCAAGAAAACATATAAAATATTCAATCCTTAACTGCATACATTAACATGTTTTCTTCACCAAGAATACATATAAAATAATTGAATCTTTAACTACATGCATTAACATGTTTTCTTCACCAAGGAAACATGTAAAATATTTAATCTTTTATTGCATACTATTAGGCATATATTATCTATATTTGGTAAGAAATGCTTGATAAAATACTCAAATACAACAAACATATATTTTTTCTTCAAGAAAGTGAGCAAGTTACTTATGTTATTCATGGCAGCCTCCTTGTCTCCATCACCTCTGTTCTGGAAGCCGAACTCACCAGAGACACTGGAAACAATTTGGAGTAGTCAAGAGAAGAACCCAACAAGAGTTTGAGTAGATTTTTTAGTCTGAATTTGGTTTTAATGTCTGTTGACTCCTCTCTTAAAATATATTGGGCAGTCTGCATCTGCCTCGTGCTTCTGTCTCTCGTGCAGCGGTGTATACATCATTATAGTCAAATAATAATCTCAAAAGAGTTGCTAGCTCTCTATAATCACAAACTGGTCGTTGGCTCCAATTTAAAACCTGGAAATCCACCTCGTAATAGGCTTGAGTGGCTATTCCCTCTATGATTTATTTAGCAGTAAAGCCCAGTCTTATCACAAGCAGGCTTTCGCCATCATTTTAGGTGAGCCGGAAAGCATAACAAATTGAAGGAGGTAGGGTAACTGGGAGGGAGATGAGGGAGAGATGCGAAGGGTAAAGGCATCTTTCTTGCAACCAGTTTCCCATCTGTCTAGTCATTTACTTCTCTGAGTAGTTTGGCCTCTCATCTTTCCAAAAGTAACCACTGCGGTAACAAACCAGCAGTTGTATTGAATTCGCTTGTGAGTGCATCCTCTAGGCTTCTTCTTCTTGTCTCGTTTGGTCACCTTGGGCATCTGCCCTCTCAATTTCTCTGCTCGAGCAACAGAACCATGAACCTTACTCATTGTGATGTGGTAATGTTGCAGGAACTCCCCAATCCAATGGAATATGATGGTGTGTCTGAATTCATGTAAAAGGAATCGATATGGAATAATGAAAGCTCACAGAGGTAACACAATAAAAAAAAAATACACAACCCCCTACCATCCAAGAAGTGTTTCCTTTTTACCAAGATCCCTTTCTTGATTTCCCTTAATCAGTTTCTCAATATCAAGAATGAGTTTGTAACTGATTTGTAACTCTTTGATTTTACAATGAGTTATTTGGTTATTTACGAGAGGAATATTATATACTCCCCCCCTTAACAAGAACACCGTCCTCGGTGTTCATCTCTCACTGGAACAATAGATCTTACTCATGATATAAACATCTAAACCACACAAAAAGTTATCTTTGCTCTTTAAAATCAGATATTTCATTCGAAGAAATGACAATAAACAAAATAGTAATGTTATAACATAAGAAATATCATTAGTTATAAGCATTTATAACTGCAAACATATGCAAGTTCTAATTGCCATCACTTGGCCCTTATTCAAATTCAAAAACAAAACTCTATATCAACTTACCATTACTTACCAATTACTCTTGAAAATCATGAGCATTTTCATGCAAGCATTTTCATAGTGATTGAACAACTTATCAACCCCTCATGGTAAGTAACCGGTAATGTATGACTAACAAATTCAATTGCATTAGTCACAATATTTTGAGTCAAATGAAAGACTTTTAAGTATCAATCAATTGTCCAATATTAGATGATTTTTAAATCACGGTACTTTTACAAGTACATTAAAGAGCTCTTCACTGCTCCACAAGCACACTGAATTAATTCTCACTAAAGACATCCAAAGAGTACTTCTAAAAGTACCAAAATAGCACCTAGCTCTCTAATCATCAAAACAATCAATCATTGCATCAAGTATAAATTGTCTTAGGCTCTACTAAGACGTTCACAAGATTAGTTATACAATAAAGGAATTAAAATTTTCAATTACTCCTTATTGAGTACTAAACTCATTTCGTGTTAAATGTGCATAACATATTTTACACAACTATATATAGAATTCATTTTTAACATAACATATATATGATTAGTTAATTTCTTTAGCTATGAGAACCACAACATGCTAAAGAATTCCCAACCCATGGGAACTAGTTTCCACAACTAGATCGATTCATTTTCACATCTAGACAGTTTCTTTGATAGAGACCTTACTAGGCCTGACATGGAATTCCACTTTCCAACCAGCTCAAGAATTCGAATGACCACATAGGGTCCAATATAGGATTCCTCTTGGCAGCGTGCTGCCTATTCCTCTCTCTGACAGCGTCCCGTCTATGGGGAATTTTGGGCCTCGTCCAACAGGCTCCAAATCAACAGAGTTTCTTGAGGCTTTTCACCCTCTTCACCATCTTGGAAAACTCCTTTCACTTATTGAGATAATTGATCTCTAGGGAGAGGAAATCCGGGCAAACAGGTACAATCAACCCCTCTAGGTAGGTAACCACCATCAACCGAAGGCATTCAATCCGAGCAGACAAGTACCATCAACCCCTCCGGGCAAGTAACTGTCATCAACCCAAGTCATTCAATCCGAGTAGGCAAGTACCATCAACCCCTCCGGGCATGCAACTGCAATCAACCCAAGGCCTTATAGCCTTTCACAACTATCCGCAATTGTCTGGCATGTTACATTTCACTTTTATTACTCTTTCCCAAAGTAATTTACATAATGAACCATATGAACATTATCATTAACAAAATAAGCATGCATGCACACCATGCATTTATGCTTAACCCTCATCATGGGTGCACAACATCTAGATTGATGGGAAACATATCTATCATACATATTGTATGGATCTTGATTTTCCAAATAACATAATCATGCATATCATATAACATTAGAATTTCTCATTTCTGATTTCACTTCACATTGCAGCAATTTATGTGACGAGTTTTCTTGTTGCCATTAAGCTACCACTACTTAATCCCATCAGCAATGTTAGTTGTAAATATGCATCAGTTAACAAGTATTCAATTTCAAAAAAAATTCATGAATACAATATTGTCATGTATAAAAGCATATGCAAATATTCATTAATGTATAAATGTCAGCAATAGTTGAGTTAACAATCTAAACATTTCCAATTTCCCATAGTCTATTGTCTTAATCCACACCGTCATTAATGGAGTATTATCTTACATTTACAATGGCCAACATTGGCCATGCATCATTACTATAATTAAGCATAATCAAGGTGTTCTCACCAACCCTTTGTTCAACATTCATAGCTAACTAATTAGACTACCCTTATTGGAGTGATTCCTCTATTTATGCAATTAGAAGCATGAACCCCTAAGTGTCACACATGCACTAGAGTTACCATTTGATATTAGATGCAACAACTATCTTAACACTACTATGTGACCTTTTCAAAATAATGACTTCAAGGAGACATGACGAAAATCATTAACATCAACACACTATAGTTATCACTTTCCACCTCCTTAAGCATCGTCAAAGCAATACTCACATGCACCTCAAGTGCTATCTCGTCATCACCAGACTTAGAATCTTCTGCAAGATTCTAGCACTCAAAGTCTGCACTATCTGGTCATCACCAGACTTAGTGATTCCTTTTCTCTTACCCGTCTATCCCTACAGCACGATTTTCTTCCTTCCCCTTGCTTCCTTTTCCTTTGGAAGCATCTATAGTTGGGGAAGGTAGTTAGGGTTTACACACAACTACATTAACACAGGTAGTCTATTTATGGATGATTGTCACATGTAATCCTACCATGAATGGGTCCTAGAAATGTTACCGACTGGATATGCTTCTACAAGTAACTTCACAATGGAATGCAACATGCATAAGAAATCCATCATTCCCATAGTAGAGATAAATTCAACCATCATTAAATAGAAGCTCAAATGATTTTTATCTCACAACAAGTAATAATTAACATAAAAATCATACCATGCTAGTGAATCTCAAAGAATTAGAGGGAAACATCATTAAATCTCTTAAGACATAAGCATATACAATGCATCAAGCATTCATGGTGAATAAAATTAAGAACTCTTCTCATAAACAACTCGAAGTATAGCACATAGAGAGTAAGAATCATCATACACACATTCCACACATGTGACACCAATCAAACCATCACTTGTTTACGAATTGTAACAATCTTAAATCCAATGCAATTAATGCATATAAGTTCTATTGGTTAATCATTCAACACTGACCAATCTCAAATACCAATCAACTTCATGCATCTATGACAAGACTGAATCAAAAATTAGTTATTACAATCAAGTCTCACTACTTGACTCTTTGTATATTTTGAATACCTAAAGGGTTTCTTCTAATGTCCTCTTAAAACAATTTGTCATCCTATTCAGGGATGTTCCCCATAATTTATATTCATGCATTGACTCATTAAATTTCGTTCATTGTAACTTCAATCATGTTCAATGAATGCATCTTTGTTATTGCCATATTTGCAAATCAAAAGTTGGTAGTTGATTGTCACTTCCTTAGTATTGTTCATAGGTGTAATGAGCGTTCAATATTGTTCATAAGTGTGACAAAAGTTTTATTGTCTTTTATGCTCATCAAGAATTCAATGTCATGAACATAGTTATGCAACAACTTTATTACTTACTACTGAAAGCAGTTATAAACATGAATCACACATATCATGCCGAAAGTAGTGTACTACATAAATCAATATGTGAATGGTTAATCTCATACCTGAGTTAATTCCCATTGATGGCATACCTAAATTTCTTTCCTGCTTACCAATTCTCAAAGGTGCCCGTGCTACAACCTTTAGCTCTGATACCACTTGTAATGAACCCCGGTAACCTCACATGTAAAAGAAGGGAGTTAGAATTTTTTTATACAAATTACCCACAAGTAATTATCAAATTCACAACTCCACAATTCCTCATTATCCATTAGATATAATATTCATTAGTACATTAAGTAAATTGCAATAGAAGATAGTAAGTTGTATAACCATTAACCACCACCTTTGTAGTGTAATAACATAAACTGTCTCATGAATCCTTCAATCCATTTCTTGAATTCCTTCACCATATTAATTAATCTCATACTTGGACATTATGGTTAGGCCATCAAATAAAGAACCATAAACATCAAGGATTCATCATCATCAACTAACAGAAAAGGCAATCACACTATTGAACAACAATATACCCTCGAAACCCCGTAGGGTGAAAACTAGCAAACGTTTAATCTTATTATTAAAAGCTCGTGAAGGTTTTCACCTCTCACTCAATGGCTTATAAGGGATTCCATCCCTTAACCATTGTTATAAAATCATTACAATGAATTATCATTCAGTTGTCACATAACTAGCTAAAAGCTAACACATTTTCCACGAAACCCTTTTCTTACATACCACCACATGCAACATTCCTTGTGGCATGATCGTTCTAGCAATGGACAATTAATCCTTTCCCTCCCACAATGTTAAACATGACTTTCCTTTGGCACCAACTCCCATCATTTCTTGTCAATGTAGTTGTCAACAAGCTTTGACAACAATATAAGAAACATTATTAATCAATTAATAAACAACCTCTAAGAGTGATCTTTTAACATGTACTCATCTCCATGAGCGAGCATAACATACTAATTAACTACTACATATATTCAAGTAAATTCTTCTTCTACATTTCACAATGCTTATTAACAGTAATGCATATTTCTCTTTAAGATATCTAACCATTAGTTTTACAAGTCCATGTTTCCCTTTAAAACATATAACACATTAGTTATGTTTACATACAAGTAATAAACTATTGTTTCTATGCCTTTGCACATGCGTTGCTTCCACAGTTATTTTCCAAGAAATTAACATAGTTTCTTTAACTTACAAAGAACACATCTCCATAACACAATGACTATTCTTAGAGTATCCAATAGCTTATCTTATGGCCCTTCCTCAATATATGCAATGCATATTCCCTTCTGTAGAACTCTACCATCATTTCATGTAAACAATTACTTACTTCTTTCATAAAGGAAGTCATCATAACCCCATTTCTCTATCTTCCTATAAGTAAGTTTCTCATGCTTTTCCTTTCAAGAAATTATTATAGATATCCATCTTCATGCTTAAAGAATCTAGAAGCAATAACAAGGTTAACTTAACCTTTTATGCACCAAAATCAAGAAATTCGATCCATCTCATCTAGAAAGACAATATTTTGAAGAGATTAATATTTCCAATAATGTTAACATCGATTATCATTATTTACAAGAAAGTCAATAGAATAATTTCTTTACCAAGAAAACTTATAAAATATTCAATCTTTTACCGCATGCATCAACATATTTTCTTTACCAAGAAAACATATAAATAATCATCTTTTACCGCATGCATTAACATGTTCTCTTCGCCAAGAAAACATATAAAATATTCAATCTTTAACTACGTGGGTTAACATGTTTTCTTCACTAAGAATACATATAAAATAATTAAATCTTTAACTGCATGCATTAACATGTTTTCTTCACCAAGGAAACATGTAAAATATTTAATCTTTTACTGCATACTATTATGCATATCTTATCTATATTTGGTAAGAATTGTTTAATAAAATACCCAAATAAAACAAACATATAGTTTTTCTTCAAGAAAGTGAGAAAGTTACTTATCTTATTCATGGCAGACTCCTTGTCTCCATCACATCTGTTCTGGAAGCCGAACCCACCAGAGACACTGAAAACAATTTGGAGTAGCCAAGAGAAGAACCCAACAAGGGTTTGTGTAGATTTTTTAGTCTTAATTTGGTTTTAAAGTCCACTGGGTCCTCTCTTAAAATATATTGGCTAGTCCTCACCTACCTCGTGCTTATGTCTCTCGTGCAACGGTCTATACATCATTATAGTCAAATAATAATCTCAAAAGAGTTGCTAGATCATTATAGTCAAATAATAATCTCGAAAGAGTTGCTAGCTCTCTATAATCAGAAACTCGACATTGTCTCCAACGCAAAACCTGCAAATCCACCTCGCAATAGGCTCCAAAAACTATTCCGTCTATGCTTTATTTAGCAGTAAAGCCCAGTCTCATTACAAGCAGGCTTCTGCCATCATTTCAGGTGAGCTGGCAAGCATAATGAATCGAAGGAAGTAGGGTAAATGGGAGGGACACGAGGGAGAGATGCAGAGGGTAATGGCATCTTTCTCGCGACCATTTCCCCATCTGTCTAGTAATTTACTTCTCCGAGGAGTTTGGCCTCTAATCTTTCTGAAAGTAACCACTGCGGTATCAAGCCAGCAGTTGTATTGCATGCGCTTGTGAGCGTGGCCTCCAGGCTTCTGCTTGTCTCGTTTGGCCACCTTGGGCGTCTACCCTCTCACCTTCTCTGCTCGGGCAAGGGAACCTTGAACGTTACTCATTATGATGCAGTAATGTTGCAGGAACTCCCCAATCCAATGGAATATTATGGTGTGTCTAAATTTATGTAGAAGGAATCGATATGGAAAAATGAAAGCTCACAAAGGTAACACCGTGAAAAACAAATACACAATCCCCTACCATCTAGGAAGCGTTTCCTTTTTACCAATATCCCTTTCTTGATTTCCCTCAATCAGTTTCGGAATATCAAGAATCGGTTTGGAACTCATTTGTAACTCTTTGATTTTACAATGAGTTATTTGGTTATTTACAAAAGGAATATAACACCAACCTTTTTCATGCAACAGAGTGTACTCAACAATTTTACTCAGTTGTTTTCGTTAAATAATAGCCTGATGTAATTAATTCAGCGTGGCTCTACTTTTCAATTTTTTTTTTTTTTGTGCCTACGTATATATTTGGCGCGAAAGTTATTGAACTCATTTCTTCTTTCTATTTTCGTGCTAAGGCTGTTTGGACAGGATGCGTTCATCTACATCCCAGGTAATAAAATAACTTCTTACGTTTACGCACATGCTAGTTGTTTTGTACATAGTTTAGTTTTCTTTAACAAGAACTCATGCTTATTTTTTACTAGTATGAAATTTTACATTACCAAGGCACAAGTAAAGCAAAATTGTAAGAGCTTCCTTATTCCCTCCTATATTGAAAGAATTTCTCCTTTCGTGTGGTTCCGAGGGAATTTCTCCATTCATGTTGTTCCGCGGTCGACCAACTATGTCGAGGTTCTTTTTGTTTCAATAGTATTCACTACATGTGTTAGTTATTTTCGTATTACATCTATCCTAGGGGATTCAACATGTTAGGAATGAGTCTGATTAAAGTGGGTTGTTGTTAGGATATTCCAACACATAGGAATAGTTAAGTTCAACTTGGTCTAGTATAGAGTTAGGTATAGAGTTAGGTAATGTGTGTTTCTTTACCGTTGTACATTTTGTAACTTACAATCCAACGATCACGATATGTAGTGATCCGACGGTTCATTCTCTCCTCGGTATTACCGACACTTGATCCGTGGCTTGACACCCGATTGGTCCATGAATTCTATTTAAAGCGCATGGAGGGTCATTTGTAGGTTAACCGTGCATGAGAGAGGCTTATGTAAATTTTCATTCTTTTATTAATAAATTGCCTGTAGTAGCCACGTTGGCGCAGGCCGTGGACTGTTTCCCTCTCTGAGGGTTTTAACCACGTCAAAATACTGGTGTATTGATCTGTGATCTGTTTGTGAGCGGTGTCCTTCTGGTGTTCTGTCTGAGGAACTTACCCTGTAAATTCCTACATGGTATCAGAGCTATTTGAGGGCCGCGTCCGTTGGTGATCCAAATCTGAAGCCGGTAGAACTGCATGCGGCTGTCGTTTCCTAGATCTACTGTTTCTGACTACTTTCGGGCCGAGAGGACTGCTCTGTTGTGTTCGGAGCATCTGTTCCAGTGAGGAACCCCTTTCGTTTCACGCGAAAAGGTTTCCGGTAGCCCTATCTGCGTCATTTTAAGATCTGGAGGTATACAGTCTTTATTTGCAGTTTACTGTTATTTTCTCTTTGCTTATTTCAGTTTCGGTTTATTTAGCTTTTTTTTAACCGGATCTAAAACCTTTCATTTCGCGTATGCTCTTTGCCCTGCGACTCTGTGGCGATCTGGGCAAATCAGAAAACAGAAAGGCAGGATTTTTTTTTTTCTCATGCGTAATGCTCTTTTCCCTGCACCCTTAGTGTGATCTCGGAAATCAGAAACATTGAGAAAAATATTTAGTTTTCGGCTAAAGCTAATTTTTTTTAAATATTTAGTTTTTTGGGTAAAGGCTAACTTCGACCATAAGGTTCAGCTTCTTGCATGTCCGTGTTGGGTTTTGTGTTTTGTGTTTTGTAGGGAAAAAGAGGTTTCTCAAGGCAAGCACGCAACCAAAGCCGCCCCCTTCTCTCTCTCTCTCTCTCTCTCTCTCAAATTTTTTGTATAGATCAATTGGTTCAAAGCTATTTTAAGAGAGTAGAGGTCTTGGGTTCAAATCTCCATTTTGTGGGGGCGTTTTTTTTCATTCTCGCACATTCGCGCACTTTGCCGGCAACTTCAACAATTTTTTTTCAAAAAGCCATAACTTCTTCATCCGGAAGCCTTTTTCAGAGCCGTTTTTTTTAAAACAGCCTAATTTTTCGAGATCTATCCATTGGAACACTTACTTTCAGCATCTTCAGCTTCAGTTTTTTTTTAAAATGGAAAGTCCATGCCAAATCATTCTTGACAGCACTAACTACTTCCAATGGGTATCCTACATGGAAAGATTTACTTAGAAGTAAAGGTCTCTACAGAATAGCCACGGGCCAAGAGAAGAAACCAAAAGATGAAGACAAGGTTGCAAAATGGGAAAATAGACAAGATCAAGCACGTGGTTTGATAGGGATGTCTATTTCTCCTGATCTTAGATTCCATATTGCAGAACTTGATACTCCTCATGAAGCATTGGAACAAATCACTAAAGTTTTTAGGAGTAAAAATGAAATTAGAGCCCATCAACTTGAAAATGAGTTGCTTACATTGGATCCTAATAATTTTTCTTGCATTGAAGATTTCTTGTCCAAATTCAAGACCCTTAGATATCTCTTGGAAGGTGTTAAGGTTAAGAAAGAAGATAGTAACCTTATTTATTCCATCCTTACTAAGTTGGGACCATCCTACTCTGTATTTGTTTCCACCTTCCATTCTACAAGGGAAACTTTCATTTGTCAAGGAAAAGACTACAAGGCCCCTTCCTTTGACTCTTTTTGTGATTCTTTAATAAGAGAACAAGAAAAACTCTTACACCTTGGTCTTCTTAATCTTGGAAACTCTTCCAAGAAAGCGTTAGCCGCCCAGCAGCAACCAAATTTAAAGAATCCTAAGAAGTCATATCCAAAAAAGAATGGTCCTAAACCAAACAAGGGTCCTAAGCAAACTCAGCCTCAAAATGAAAGATCATTTCAGCAAAATGATAAGACCAATAAAAACAAATGGAAGAAGACTGATAGACACTGTAACTTTTGTAATCGAGATGGCCACTTAGAATCTAAATGCTTTAAGAAGATGGAAGCCTTGGAAGCCGCAATGAAGAAACATAACATCCATGTGGAGCATTCTTCTACTTCAAATTCAACTTCATCTTCAGGAATGGCACTTTCTGCATGTCGTTGTCAATCATCTCAGTCTGGTTATGCATTAAATGTATCTTCTTCTTCTCATTCTCATGAGTGGCTCATTGATTCTGGAGCCTCTTATCACATGGCCAAAAACAAGCCATGTTTTCTTCTTTACATGATTGTAACACCAAAAATATATATGTTGGTGATGATAGATCTCTTAATGTTGTAGGGACTGAAACTGTTCATCTAGACAATGGTCAGTTTAATGATGTATTATGTGTTCCAACCTTCTCCAGCAACCTTCTATCTGTATATCAGATAACTCATTCAGGTGAAGGTAAAATTGTTGAATTTTCACCTCAT
>APFE030121418.1:81288-94379 GCA_000404065.3 Pinus taeda
GGTTATAATTATTAAATTTATATTTTTTTGTTTTGTTTTTGTTTTATTTTATTTTTATATAATTTGAAAAAATCAAAATGTTTTATTGTTAATTATAATTATTAATTTTTTTAGGTTTTTTTTTATGTAATTTGATGGAGTCAAAATATTTAACAAGACATTACATTACAGTATCTTTATTTTACACCATAGTAGATAGGATTACTACGTCAACTTACAAGTTTGAAAAACCTTTTAGTAATAACCCAAAGATTAACTTTACAACTCAACCAATAAATGTCGTACATTATTAATTTTATGTTTTTTTTTTTATTTATTATTTTGTTTTGTTTTATTTTTATCTAATTCCAAAAAATCAAAATGTTTTATTGGTAATTACAAATATTAATTTTTTTAAGTTTTTTTTTTTATGTAATTTGATGGAGTCAAAAATTTTAACAAGACATTACATTACAGTATCTGTATTTTACACCACACCACTGTAGATAGGATTACTACGTCAACTTACAAGTTTGAAAAAACCTTTTAGTAATAACCCAAAGATAAACATTACAACTCAACCAATAAGATTCGTACATTATTAATTTTATGTTTATGTTTATTTTATTTTGTATTGTTTTATTTTTATCTAATTCTAAAGAGTCAAAATGTTTTATTGGTAATTACAATTATTATTTTTTATTACTTTTTTCCTTTTTTTTTTAATCTAATTTGATGGAGTCAAAATATTTAACAAGACATTACATTACGGCATCTATATTTTACATCACAGTACATAGGATTACTAAGTCAACTTACAAGTTTGAAAAAACCTTTTATTAATAAGGGAAGGATAAACTTTACGACTCAAGCAATAAGATTCATACATAAATTTACAATTTTAAATACATTTTTTTGGAACTCTAACATTTTCATGATCCTAGTCATCATCATCTTCATTAAAAAATATCTTGGGTGGCATCTAAAAGATAAGTTTTATAATACAACATGTAAGATTACCATATAAAGTTACAAGTTTTAATGACCATTCAACATTGGTCCTAGCCGTCACCTAATCTCAAGAAAAGCAAAAAATAACTACTCAAACATATAAATTTATTTAAGTTTATTTATCTATTTATTATTGGAACTCAAACATTTTCAAAATATTTATGATTGTCAATTATATTTTCTTGAATTTGTTTTTATATTTTATAAGATTCATTTCCTTTTCACACCCTTTTCCTTTCTTTTCATTTTATTACTTGTTTTATATGTTTTAATAAAATATTTTATATTTTGGATGAATGATATAAAAAAAAAACTAAGATGCTTTAAAATAAAAGTTATACTTCATACTAAGTACATACCATGTGGAGCTTTTAATAATACAATAAAATACTTCCCGACAATAAATTTAGTAATATTTATAAAAATAATTTTGTTCCTTAAAATTGACTAATGAGAGATTTAAAACTAACATTTGCACTAGATGTTGTAAAGGAAACACCATAAGTCCTTAGCACATATTGAAGAAGAGCATATATGAAAATAGATGTGATATGTTATGTGATCTAACTATAGGCGAATTTGAGCCACAAATACATCTTAATGTAAATGTAATATAATGAAACAATCTACTCAAAATAGAGGCATGTGCAACTTCCTTCCCAAGTGCTCAATCGAATAGCTTATTTTCCTTGAGAGTTGAATCCCAGACCGGGCATTTGTCTTTCATTGCTTCAACCATACTAAACCATTCACCCTAATATTGTGATGTCCCCATTCTCCACAACCTTTTTTTGTTTGTTTCTTTTAATTTGACCTATACCTATCACATAGAGTAGTTTGTGAAATGGAAATGGTGGTGTATTAATTCCTTATGGTCTGTGACTAGTGGAAAGAAATCCATATGTGGTATCATGATCATGCGTTTCCATGGCCCAATGACTAACTAAATGACAAATTTATTACAATGATTTTTTATTTGTGTTATGGGTTATTTTGAATTGTATTGTTGTATAATGTATTGGTCATTCACCTATTTAACTTCATCCTACCTAGAACTCATTTGAATATGAAAGAAATAATGTTATATCATAAGTCATTTACTTTTTTAATTGTATTTATAACAGTATTATGGCACACGTGGTGATTTTTGACTAGCTCCATCACTGGAATTCACATGGTGTTCACATTCGCCCACTCATCGTTATGATCAACAATGAGGGTGGCCTAGTTTGCATCGAAAGGTGAAGGTCATTTTCGGGGATTCCATCTAACCCTAAATTTGTTTTCCTAACGCTCCTTTCCCTCTATTCCGTCCTTGTCACGTTGTATAGCACTATTATAGGGAAGAAGGGATTCTTTGCTATTGTGATGTATTACAGATGATATCCACTTCCCTACCACCTAGGGAGATAATGTTCCAGCACTTGGCACTCACCAAAACCATCGCACCACATATTCAAGTAGAAATTGTCAATTTCTATCTGCATCGATTATTTAAATTTGTGAAATGTGTTAGTTCGTATCCTACTCTATCCAGTACTCTCGTTGTATTTCTTTCTTCCCCTTATTTTACCCCTTCCACCTGTGTTTGACTACTTTCTCTGCTTTTGCTTCTACGTGTTTCTTTTTTCATGGGGTTCACCTTAGGTTTTTGAGATTTACCTTTCTTGTTGCAGTGGAATGCAGGCTTCCTTAGCTTAAATGAATGGAGGTGCTCTTTGGACTTCTACTGTGGTACTTAACATAATTTTTATCTTGGATTAACAATTTGCAGCTTCGCCTATAGAAATTATCGGTTTTCATTTGGGTGTTTCCAAAAATATAGTGCATCCTCTCCCATTCACTTTAAGATATTTTCTCCTCATTTTCCCACTATTCCTTTCCCAGATTACGGTAGTAGTTTCAAACTTGCTTCTAAGGAAAAATAGAAATTCATTGTTTTGTTCCAATTCCTCATAGTGAGAAACAAACCCAATTATGTTGTTGCCATGGCGGGGCACCAACTGTAATCAACCCTAGTAACCTCACATGTAAAAGTACGGAGTTAGAATTTTTTTTATACAAATTACCCACAAGTAATTATCAAATTCACAACTCCAAAATTCCTCATTATCCATTAGATATAATATTCATTAGTACATTAAGTAAATTGCGATAGAAGACAGTAAGTGGTATAACCATTAACCACCATTGTGGTAGTGTAATAACATAAACTGTCTCATGAATCCTTGCATCCATTTCATGAATTCCTTCACCATATTAATTAATATCATACTTGGACATTATGGTTAGGCCATCAAATAAGGAACCATCAACATCAAGGATTCATCATCATCAACTGACATAGAAGGCAATCACACCATTGAACACCAATATACCTTGGAAACCCCGTAGGGTGAAAACCAACAAACATTTAATGCATTTACTAAATGCTCATGAGGGTTTTCACCCCTCACTCAATGGCTTATAAGGGATTGCATCCCTTGACCATTGTTATAAAATCATTACAATGAATTATCATTAAGTTGTCACATAACTAGCTAAAAGCTAATACATTTTCCATGAAACCCTTTTCTTACATACTGCCACATGCAACATTCCTTGTGGCATGATTGCTCTAGCAATGGGCGATTAATCCTTTTCCTACCACAATGTTAAACATCACTTTCCTTTGGCACCAACTGCCATCATTTCCTGTCAATGTAGTTATCAGCAAGCTTTGGCAACAATATTAGATACATTATTAATCAATCAATAAGCAACCTCTAAAAGTGATCTTTTAACATCTACTCATATGCATGAGCAAGCATAACATACTAATTAACTACTACATATATTCAAGTAAATTCTTGTTCTACTTTTCACAATGCTTATTCACACTAATGCATATTTCTAGAGATCTAACCATTAGTTTAAAAGTCCATGTTTCCTTTTAAAACATATAACACATTAGTTATGTTTACATACAAGTAATAAGAATTGTTTCTGCGCTTTTGCACATGCATTCCTTCCACATAGTTATTTTCCAAGAAATTAACATAGCTTCTTTAACATACAAAGAATACATCTCCATAACACAATGACTTTTATTTGAGTATCCAATAGCTTATCTTATAGCCCTTCTTCAATATATGCAATGCATATTACGTTCTGTAGAACTCTACCATCATTTCATGTAAACAATTACTTACTTCTTTCTTAAAGGAAGACATCATAACCCCATTTCTCTATCTTCCTATAAGTAAGTTTCTCATGCTTTTCCTTTCAAGAAATTATTATAGATACCCATATTTACGCTTAAAGAATCTATAAGCAATAACAAGGTTAACTTAACATTTTATGCACCAAAATGAAGAATTCGATCCAACTCATCTAGAAAGACAATCTTTTCAAGAGATTATTATTTTCAAGAATGTTAACATCGATTATCATTATTTACAAGAAAGTCAACATAATACTTTCTTTACCAAGAAAACTTATAAAGTATTCAATCTTTTACCGCATGCATCAGCATATTTTCTTTACGAAGAAAACATATAAAATAATCATCTTTTACCGCATGCATTAACATGTTTTCTTCACCAAGAAAACATATAAAATATTCAATCTTTAACTGCATACATTAACATATTTCTTCACCAAGAATACATATAAAATAATTGAATCTTTAACTACATGCATTAACATGTTTTCTTCACCAAGGAAACATGTAAAATATTTAATCTTTTATTGCATACTATTATGCATATATTATCTATATTTGGTAAGAAATGCTTGATAAAATACCCAAATAAAAAAAACATATATTTTTTCTTCAAGAAAGTGAGCAAGTTACTTATGTTATTCATGGTAGCCTCCTTGTCTCCATCACCTCTGTTCTGGAAGCCAAATCTGCCAGAGACACTGGAAATTATTTGGAGTAGCCAAGAGAAGAACCCAACAAGGGTTTGAGTAGATTTTTTAGTCTGAATTTGGTTTTAATGTCCGCTGACTCCTCTCTTAAAATATATTGGGCAATCCGCATCTGCCTCATGCTTCTGTCTCTCGTGTAGCGGTCTATACATCATTATAGTCAAATAATAATCTCAAAAGAGTTTCTAGCTCTCTATAATCACAAACTGGACATTGGCTCCAACGCAAAACCTGGAGATCCACATCATAATAGGCTCGACTGGCTATTCCCTCTATGCTTTATTTAGCAGTAAAGCCCCGTATTGTCACAAGCAGGCTTCTGCCATCATTTCAGGTGAGCCGGCAAGAATAACGAATAGAAGGAAGTAGGGTAACTGGGAGGGAGACGAGGGAGAGATGCGGAGGGTAATGTCATCTTTCTCGCAACAAGTTTCCCATATATCTAGTCATTTACTTCTCTGAGTAGTTTGGCCTCTCATCTTTCCAAAAGTAACCACTGCGGTAAAAAACCAGTAGTTGTATTGCATTCTCTTGTGAGTGCACCTTCTAGGCTTCTTCTTCTTCTCTCGTTTGGTCACCTTGGGCATCTGCCCTCTCAACTTCTCCGCTCGAGCAAGGGAACCATGAACCTTACTCATTGTGATGCGGTAATGTTGCAGAAACTCCACAATCCAATGGAATATCGTGGTGTGTCTGAATTTATGTAAAAGGAATCGATATGGAAAAATGAAAGCTCACAAAGGTAACACCATTAAAAAAAATTCACAATCCCCTACCATCCAAGAAGTGTTTCCTTTTTACCAAGATCCCTTTCTTGATTTCCCTTAATCAGTTCCTAAATATCAAGAATCAGTCTGTAACTGATTTGTAGCTCTTTGATTTTACAATGAGTTATTTGGTTATTTACGAGAGGAATATTATATACTCCTCCCCTTAACAAGAACACCGTCCTCGGTGTTCATCTCTCACTGGAACAGTAGATCTTACTCATGATATAAACATCTAAACCACACAAAAAGTTATCCTTGCTCTTTAAAATCAGATATTTCATTCCAAGAAATGACAATAAACAAAATAGTAATGTTATGACATAAGAAAGATCATTAGTTATAAGCATTTATAACTACAAACATATGCAAGTTCTAATTGCCATCACTTGGCCCTTATTCAAATTCAAAAAAAAAACTCTATATCAACTTACCGTTACTTACCAATTACTCTGGAAAACCATGAGCACTTTCGTGCAAGCATTTTAATAGTGATTGAACAACCCATCAAACCCTCATGGTAAGTAACTGGTAATGTATGACTAACAAATTCAATTGCATTAGTCACAATATTTTGAGTCAAATGAAATACTTATAACTATCAATCAATTGTGCAATATTAGATGATTTTTAAATCACAGTACTTTTACAAGTACATTAAAGAGCTCTTCGCTGCTCCACAAGCACACTAAATTAATTCTCACTAAAGACATCCAAAGAGTACTTCCAAAAGTACCAAAATAGCACCTAGCTCTCTAATCATCAAAACAGTTAATCATTGCATCAAGTAAAAATTGTCTTAGCCTGTACTAAGACGTTCACAAGATTAGTTATACAATAAAGGAATTAAAATTTCCAATAACTCCTTATTGA
The DNA here is from genome assembly GCA_000404065.3 of Pinus taeda. NCBI lineage: Eukaryota > Viridiplantae > Streptophyta > Pinopsida > Pinales > Pinaceae > Pinus > Pinus taeda. Next base: position 87,831 of record APFE030121418.1, read on the forward strand.
GTACTAAACTCATTTCCTGTTAAATGTGCATAACATATTTTACACAACTATATATAGAATTCATTTTTAACATAACATATAGATGATTAGTTAATTTCTTTAGCTATGAGAACCACAACAGGCTAAAGAATTCCCAACCCATGGGAACTGGTTTCCACAACTAGATTTATTCATTTTCACATCGAGACAATTTCTTTGATAGAGACCTTACCAGGTCTCACATGGAATTCCACTGGCCAACCAGCTCAAGAATTCGAATGACCACATAGGGTCCAATATAGGATTCCTCTTGGCAGCGTGCTGCCTATTCCTCTCACAACGTCCCGTCTATGGGGAATTTTGGGTCTCCTCCAATAGGATCCAAATCAATAGAGCTTCCTCAGGCTTTTCACCCTCTTCACCATCTTGGCAAACTCCTTTCACTTATTGAGAAATTAATCTCTTGGGAGAGGAAATCTGGGTAGACAGGTACCATCAACCCCTCTAGGCAGGTAACCGCCATCAACCGAAGGAATTCAATTTGGGCAGACAAGTACCATCAACCCCTCCAGACAGGTAACTGTCATCAACCCAAGGCATTCAATCCGAGCAGGCAAGTACCATTAGCCCCTCCGGGCATGTAACTGCCATCAACCCAAGGCCTTATAGCCTTTCACAACTATCCGCAACTGTATGGCATGTTAAATTTCTCTTTTATTACTCTTTCCCAAAGTAATTTACATAATGAACCATATGAAAATTATCATTAACAAAATAAACATGCATGCACACCATGCATTTACGCTTAACCCTCATCATGGGTGCACAACATCTAGATTGATGGGAAACATATCTATCATACATATTGTATGCATCCTGATTTTCCAAATAACATAATCATGCATATCATATAACATTAGAATTTCTCATTTATGATTGCACTTCACATTGCAGCAATGTACGTGATGACTTTTCTTGTCGCCATTAAGCTACCACTACTTAATCCCATCAGCAATGTTAGTTGTAAATATTCATCAGTTAACAAGTATTCAATTTCAAAAATTTTTCATGCATACAATATTGTCATATATAAAAGCATATGGAAATATTCATTAATGTATAAATGACAACAATAGTTGAGTTAACAATCTAAACATTTCCAATTTCCCATAGTATATTGTCTTAATCCACATCGTCACTAATGGAGTATTATCTTACATTTACAATGGCCAACATTGGCCATGCATCATTACTATAATTAAGCATAATCAAGGTGTTCTGACCAACCCTTTGTTCAACATGCATAACTAACTAATTAAACTACCCTTATTGGAGTGATTCCTCTACTTATGCAATTAGAAGCATGAACCCCTAAGTGTCACACATGCACCAGAGTTACCATTTGATGTTAGATGCAACAACTATCTTAACACAACTATGTGACCTTTTCAGAATAATGACTTCAAGGAGACATGACGAAAATCATTAACATCAACACATTATAGTTATCATTTTCCAACTCCTTAAGCATGGTCAAAGCAATACTCACATGCACCTCAAGTGCTATCTAGTCATCACCAGACTTAGAATCTTTTGCAAGATTCTAGCACTGAAAGTCTGCACTATCTGGTCATCACCAGACTTAATGATTCCTTTTCCCTTACCCGTCTATCCCTACAGCACGATTTTTTTCCTTCCCCTTGCTTCATTTTCCTTTGGAAGCATCTATAGTTGGGGAAGGTAGTTAGGGTTTACAGACAACTACATTAACATAGGTAATTTATTTATGGATGATTGTCACATGTAATCCTACCATGAATGGGTCTTAGAAATGTTACCGATTACACATGCTTCTACAAGTAACTTCACACTGGAATGCAACATGCATAAGAAATCCATCATTCCCATAGTAGAGATAAATTCAACCATCATTAAATAGAGGCTCAAATGATTTTTATCTCACAACAAGTAATGACTAACATAAAAATCATACCACGCTAGTGAATCTCAATGTATTAGAGGGAAACATCATTAAATCTGTTAAGACATAAGCATATACAATGCATCAAGCATTCATGTTGAATAAAATTAAGAACTCTTCTCATAAACAACTCTAACTATAGCACAAAGAGAGTAAGAATCATCATACACACATTCCACGCATGTGACACCAATCAAACCATCAGTTGTTTACGAATTGTAACAATCTTAGATCCAATGCAATTAATGCATATAAGTTCTATTGGTTAATCATTCAACACTAACCAATCTCAACTACCAATCATCTTCATGCATTTATGAGAAGACTGAATCAAAAATTAGTTATTACAATCAAGTCTCACTACTTGACTCTTTGTATATTTTGAATACCTAAAGGGGTTCTTCTAATGTCCTTTTAAAGAAATTTGTCATCCTATTCAAGGATGTTCCCCATAATTTATATTCATGCATTGAATCATTAAATTTCTTTCATTGTAACTTCAATCATGTTCAATGAATGCATCTTTGTTATTGCCATATTTGCAAATCAAAATTTGGTAGTTGATTGTCACTACCTTAGTATTGTTCATAGGTGTAATGAGCATTCAATATTGTTTATAAGTGTGACAAAAGTTTTATTGTCTTTTATCCTCATCAAGAATTCAATGTCATGAACATATTTATGCAACAACTTTATTACTTACTACTCAAAGCATTTATAAACCTGAATCACGCATATCATGCCGAAAGTAGTGCACTACATAAATCAATATGTGAATGGTTAAACTCATACCTGAGTTAATACCCATTGGTGGCATACCTCAATTTCTTTCCTACTTACCAATTCTCAAAGGTGCCCATGTTGCAACCTTTAGCACTGATACCACTTGTAATGAACCCTGGTAACCTCACATGTAAAAGTAGAGAGTTAGAATTTTTTTATACAAATTACCCACAAGTAATTATCAAATTCACAATTCCACAATTCCTCATTATCCATTAGATATAATATTCATCAGTACATTAAGTAAATTGCAATAGAAGACAGTAATTTGTATAACCATTAACCAACATTGTGGTAGTGTAATAACATAAACTGTCTCATGAATCCCTGCATCCATTTCATGAATTCCTTCACCATATTAATTAATCTCATATTTGGACATTATGGTTAGGCCATCAAATAAAGAATCATCAACATCAAGGATTCATCATCATGAACTAACGGAAAAGGCAATCACACTATTGAACACCAATATACCTTGGAAACCCCGTAGGGTGAAAACAAGCAAACGTTTAATCTTATTATTAAATGCTCGTGAGGATTTTCACCCCTCACTCAATGGCTTATATGGGATTCCATCCCTTAACCATTGTTATAAAATCATTACAATGAATTATCATTAAGTTGTCACATAATTAGCTAAAAGCTAATAAATTTTCCATCAAACCCTTTTCTTAGATACCGCCACATGCAACATTCCTTGTGGCATGATCGTTCTAGCAATGGACAATTAATCCTTTTCCTGCCACAATGTTAAACATCAATTTCCTTTGGCACCAACTGCCATCATTTCCTGTCAATGTAGCTGTCAACAAGCTTTGGCAACAATATTAGATACATTATTAATCAATCAATAAACAACCTCCAAAAGTGATTTTTTAACATCTACTCATCTCCATGAGTGAGCATAACATACTAATTAACTACTACATATATTCAAGTAAATTCTTGTTCTACTTTTCACAATGCTTAATCACACTAATGCATATTTCTCTTTAAGATATCTAACCATTAGTTTTACAAGTTCATTTTTCCCTTTAAAACATATAACACATTAGTTATGTTTACATACAAGTAATAAACTATTGTTTCTATGACTTTTCATATGCTTTCCTTCCACGGTTATTTTCCAAGAAATTAACATAGTTTCTTTAACTTACAAAGAAGACATCTGCATAACACAATGACTATTCTTTGAGTATCCAATATCTTATCTTATGGCACTTCTTCAATATATGCAATGCATATTCCCTTCTCTAGAACTCTACCATCATTTCATGTAAACAGTTACTTACTTCTTTCTTAAAGGAAGTCATCATAACCCCATTTCTCTATCTTCCTATAAGTAAGTTTCTCATGCTTTTCCTTTCAAGAAATTATTATAGATATCCATCTTTACGCTTAAAGAATCTAGAAGCAATAACAAGGTTAACTTAACCTTTTATGCACCAAAACCAAGAATTCGATCCATCTCATCTAGAAAGACAATCTTTTCAAGAGACTAATATTTCCAAGAATGTTAACATCGATTATCATTATTTACAATAAAGTCAATAGAATAATTTCTTTACCAAGAAAACTTATAAAATATTCAATCTTTTACAGAATGCATCAGCATATTTTCTTCACCAAGAAAACATATAAAATAATCATCTTTTACCGCATGCATTAACATGTTTTCTTCAACAAGAAAACATATAAAATATTCAATCTTTAACTGCATGGGTTAACATGTTTTCTTCACTAAGAATAGATATAAAATAATTAAATCTTTAACTTCATACATTAACATGTTTTCTTCACCAAAGAAACATGTAAAATATTTAATCTTTTACTGCATACTATTATGCATATATTATCTATATTTGGTAAGGATTGCTTAATAAAATACCCAAATAAAACAAACATATATTTTTTCTTCAAGAAAGTGAGAAAGTTACTCATCTTATTCATGGCAGCCTCCTTGTCTCCATCACCTCTGTTCTGGAAGCCGAACTCGCCAGAGACACTCGAAACAATTTGGAGTAGCCAAGAGAAGAACCCAATGAGGGTTTGTCTAGATTTTTTAGTCTTAATTTGGTTTTAAAGTCCACTGGGTCCTCTCTTAAAATATATTGGCTAGTCCTCATCTGCCTCGTGCTTCCGTCTTGGTCTATACATCATTATAGTCAAATCATAATCTCAAACGAGTTGCTAGCTCTCTATAATCAGAAACTCAACGTTGGCTCCAACGCAAAACCTGCAAATCCACCTCGCAATAGGCTCCAACGACTATTCCGTCTATGCTTTATTTAGCAATAAAGCCCAGTCTCGTCACAAGCAGGCTTCTGCCATCATTTCAGGTGAGCCAGCAAGCATAATGAATTGAAGGAAGTAGGGTAACTGGGAGGAACACGAGGGAGAGATGCAGAGCGTAATGCCATCAGAACTCCCCAATCCAAAGGAATATTGTGGTGTGTCTAAATTTATGTAAAAGGAATCGATATGGAAAAATGAAAGCTCACAAAGATAACACCATGAAAAAAAATACACAATCCCCTACCATCCAAGAAGCGTTTCCTTTTTACCAAGATCCCTTTCTTGATTTCCCTCAATTAGTTTAGGAATATCAAGAATCAGTTTGTAACTCATTTGTAACTCTTTGATTTTACAATGAGTTATTTAGTTATTTACAAGAGGAATATCACACCAACCTTTTTCATGCAACATAGTGTACTCAACAATTTTAATCAGTTGTTTTCGTTGAATAATAACCTGCTGTAATTAATTCAACGTGGCTCTACTTTTCAATTTTCTTTTTTTTTCTTGCCTACATATATATTTGGCACGAAAGTTATTGAACTCATTTCTTCTTTCTATTTTGGTGCTAAGGCTCTTTGGACAAGATGCGTTCATCTACATCCCAGGTAACAAAATAACTTCTTACCTTTACGCACATGCCAGTTCTTTTGTACATAGTTTAGTTTTCTTTAACGAGAACTCATGCTTATTTTTTACTACTATGAAATTTTACATTACCAAGGCACAAATAAAGCGAAATTGTAAGAGCTTCCTTATTCCCTCCTATACTGAAATAATTTCTCCATTCATGTCGTTCGGAGGTCGGCCAACTATGTCGTGGTTCTTTTTGTTTCAATAGTATTCACTACACGTGTTAGTTATTTTCGTATTACATCTATCTAAGGGGATTCAAAATGTTAGGAATGAGTCTCATTAAAGTGGGTTGTGTGTATAAAGTGTAATTTTATTATTTAAATAAAATGGATGCTCCAATTCTCACGATGGTATTTCGACATGTATTTGGGAATATTTGAACAAAGGGGTTTTATAACCTAGAGAACACTTATACAATTTCTCTTATTTAAATGAAATTACTAGTTTTCTTACTTTCTTCACAACTAATCGCACTAGAAGGTAACTCACTCTTTGATAAACATTATTTTTTATAGTAAGTTCTTACTTGACTATAATATAAAAATATATCTTGTACGTATTTGGTGGTATTTTTATATCTAGTATATTCACGGTTTGTGATACCATTTTCTTGTATGCACGGTTCTCAGAGCAACTAAGTATTGATATTTTCAATGTTTTCTTTTGCATTCTCTTTTATACAAAATTAACACACATTATTTACTAGTTATTTGCATCGCATATGAGTTATATGGTAGAATATGAGGAATGCTTATATTCAGTATGTTGGTAGTATGCCACAATTAGGATTTTGGTTTTTGATTTTTTTGCTTACATGTTGTAACAAATTGTGAACCTATTTTTTTTATTTGATCACAAATTTCATAATATTT
>APFE030121418.1:95195-132618 GCA_000404065.3 Pinus taeda
TTAAGTAATATTAATTTGTGTTTAAAAATATAATAATAATGAAAAAAGCCTGGTAAATATAGTCCGTGAATAAAATGTTTCAATGCTCATGTTAAGTAAAATATTCCAATGTCAATTATGTATATATTATATATTTTTAAAAGAGAACAACACATATATTATATAATGTAACTAAGGAAATAATTTATTAAGTTTAAAACATTTCAAATAGGTTAATTATTTTATAATTTTGTCAAATTTTAAGCTTTTTGAAAGAAGTAAAAATTAGTTGGAATTGTAAGTTTAAGACATGTAGTCTGCAATCCAAGTGTCGATGAAAATTTCAAGGAGTTTAATCCATTTATTTATTAAAATATATAATTTAAACAATGAAAAATGGACAAAAGTTATCAAATCCCTAAATATGTAAATACTTTTTCAAGTTTTTCACTCTAAAAGATGTTCTCACCTAAAGAGTTTTTACTGGTTTCAAGATTTACTAGATCCATAACCCTAGACCTTCAGCTAAAATCTATATACAAAATTGGAGAAAAAACAATATGTAAACTTGGAGAGGTAGAATAACTATAAGTACTTACCTAGTGAATTTGAAGATGGTGTAATATAATGAAATATAAGAATATGAATTGAATTTCCAAATATGTAAATTTTATTTGTAGAAATTGCTTTTAACTATGAAAAAATTTATTTTCTGAACATTAGTACGTTAATTTTCATACAAAATATAATCCATGAAATTTTGATTGTATAAACATGGAATTTTTAACATAAACTTTTGTAATTGTAATTTTTTATTTTTATCTCAAATTATGAGAGGCATTATATACTTAAATTTACAAAGATTTCAATCAATGCAACCTAGAGACATCATACTCTTCTCAAACATTCATTTTCTTTTTGGATTTTACATTTTAATGTCCTCTACTACATATTATAATTCTTTTCCAAATGATTAATTCCCCCAAAAATTATCGTGAAAATATGCTAGGGGTGTATTTTAATATTTTAACATATGTCAAAAAAATGTATTAAATTAAGTGAAAACTATTTTAAAAATATTTTATATTTAAAATATGAAAAGTAGACTTTATATGGAATTTTGATTGTATAAATGATGGAATTTTTAACCTAAACTTTTGTAAAATTGTAATTCTTTATTTTTATTTCAAATTATGAAAGGCATTACATACTTGAAATTACAAAAATTTCAATCAATGCAAGCTAGAGAGGTCATACTCTTATCAAACTTTCATTTTTGCTTTTGGGTTTCACATTTTAATGTCCTTTGCTACATATTATAATTCTTTTCAGAATGATTAATTCCCCTAAAAATTATTGTGGAAATAGACTAGAGGTGTATTTTAATATTTTAACATATGTAAAAACAAAAATGTATTAAAATAAGTGAAAGTTACTTTTAAAATATTTTATATTTTGAATGTGAAAAGTAAACTTTATATGGAATTTTGATGGTATAAATGATGAAATTTTTAACATAAACTTTTGTAATTGTATTTTTTTATTTTTATTCCAAATTATGAAAGGCATTATATCCTTGAAATTACAAAAATTTCAATCAATGCAAGCTAGAGAGGTCATAATATTATCAAACATTCATTTTTGTTTTTGGATTTTACATTTTAATGTCCTCTACTACATATCATAAGTCTTTTCGGAATGATTAATTTCCCAAAAAAAATATTGTGAAAATAGACTAGGGGTGTATTTTAATAGTTTAACATATGTCAAAAGAAAAATGTATTATATAGTTTGATAAATAATTAATTTCTCTAACTCATGGAAAAATAATGTACAAATTAAAAACATGTACGTGTTCTTTTCAAAATTTTATGTTTTCACATCCTAAGAACCAAACCATGAGGTAAATAACCTCAAATCTATATCCAAAGAAACAAAGTCTCTGTAGCATTTTTACTCGAAAAAATTAAATTAAAAAAAATGTGTCCATGTTAATGGTGTGTTTGTTAAGAGTGTGTGTATTCTTCACCTAAAAAGTGCATGCAGATTTCTTGTTGTATGAATATGCACTTATTCGTTTACCTACTGACTTTAAAAGATGGAAAATGGTTCATTTGGGTTTTGAGTGGTGGCTAGCGTGAACAGGATAGAGGGGCCAAGTAAGAGTGGGGAAGGGTGGGGGAGAATGACTGAGTGAGTGAGGAGAGAGTGAGTGATAATCTAAAAGTGAAAGAGATAAGGAAACAGGGTGAGGAGGGTTGAGGAGGGGAGATATTTTTTATTGAAATAGGGAGGAAGAGAGAGACAAAGTTGAAGGGGATGTCGTGAATGAGTGATTGAGAGAGAGAGAAGGAGGTTGTGTTAGTGAGAGTAATGAATAGGATGATATAGAAAAAGAAAGAGAGAGTGAAGTGGGGAGGGAGAGGAAGAGGAGGAGGAAGAGTTAGAGACAGTGAAATGATATGGGGAAGAGAATGAGAGAGAGTGAGAAAGAGAGAGATAGGGAAGGATAATGAGAGATACAAACTGTGTGTGAGAGAAAGGGGGAGGGGAGAGAGAGAGACGGAGAGAGTTGTTTTCAAGAACGTACTATGTGAGGGAGGGAGGGATATTGAAATAGAGGATGGGGAAGAGAGACTGACGAGATGGACTGTGAGAGAGAGTGGCATGAGGAGAGAGTGTGTGTGCATGTATGAGTGAGGAGGCAAGGGGTGGGGGTGGTTGCGATATAAATAATGTGGGAAGGGAGTGAGGGATATAGAAATAGAGGATAAGGGGGAGAGGGTAGGTGGGTGGTGACGTGTGTGTGAGAGAGTGGTGGGGGGAGAGGGGGATAGAAACAAATTAGGAGGGGATGGAGTGTGCTAAAAAGTGAGACAAGGAGGGAATGAGAGATAGAGAGAATTATGGGGAAAGAGAGAGAAGAGGCGATAGAAGAAATGTTGGTGGGGAGGTAGTGATGGAGGGGGAGTGATGGAGAGAGAGTGAGGGAGGGAGAGAGAGAGATAAAGATAGAGATGGAAGGTGGATAGAGCGAATAAGAGAGAGAGATGAAGAGATACAATGACAAAGAATGAGAGGTAGATAAAGAGTGAGTGATTGTGGAGAGAGGGAAATAGATGGTGTTGGAGATAGTGGGAGAGAGAAGGAGAGAGGGAGGGAGAGAAAAACACAGAAGATAGAAAAGACACATAGAAATTATATTAGTTGAAGTAGATAGATGGAGAGTGGGGGGAGAGAAAAAGAGAGCCAAGCAGGGAGATAGGGAGGGGAAGGAAATTTCTAGAAGGGAGGGAGCTTGAGAGAGGGCCGAGAGAGGGAGAGGGAGTGGAAGAAGAGAGAGTCAAAGAGGGAAGAAGTGAGAGTGAGGTTGAGAGAAAGAGTAAGAGAAGGACAAATGGACAGTGTTGAGGAATAAGGAGAAACAAAGAGATAGAGACAAATAGACAAAAAGTGAAATAACTAGGGTGGGAAAGAGAAAATGGGACATGGAGAGAGATAAAAATCAGGAAGGGGAGAGAGTGAGAGATACACGAAAATATGTAAATGGAAATAGAGAGATAGCAAGTTGGGGGTGAAGAAAGAGAGAAATTTAGAACTAGATAGGGAGGAAGGATAGACAAATAGGGATATAGCATGGAAGAAGAAAGGGATAGAGAAGGAAGACAAGAGAGAGAGAGAGAGACACTAAGAGATGGGAGGATATGGAGAGTAAGAGAGGAGAAAGGCAAGGATGGAGAGAGTGGAAGGTGAATAAAACATAGACAAATTAGAGAGGGAGGGGTAAATATATGGAGAGACAATGGTGGCACATAGGGAGATATATATATATATATATATAGAGAGAGAGAGAGAGAGAGAGAGAGGATAATATATAAAGAAGAGGAGAGGGGGGGATGATACATGCAGAGAGAGATAATGAGAGTCATATAGTGATATTGAAGGAATGACAGAGTACGAAGATTATGAAAGGAGTGATAGTGGGTGGGAGGGAGTGGAAGAAGAGAGAAATAGAGAAGGAAAAAAGAAAGAAAGGTGGACATAAAGAGAAAGGGAGAAGGAGAGAGGGAGGGATGTCTAAAGAGTGAAGTGGGGAGAGGAGAGAGATAGAAAAACAGTAGGAGATATGGAGAGACTTAGAGAGAGTTATGGGCTAGAAGGGAAGAGCCATAATGAGGGGGAGAGAGAGAAGGAGATAGAGATAGACATAGAGGGTGCATAGGGATGGATGACATAGAGTGAGATGGAGAGAATATAGAGGAATGAAGATAGAGATGGGTATACGGTGAGAGGGAAAGGAGGGAGCATAGAGAGAAGTGATGAGGGAGATTAAGAGAGTATGGATAGAGAAAGAGAGATCCCTGAAAGAGAGAGATATTTGTGTAGTCTACAAAAACATTGTCTAGTTAGACACCCTTCTACTTCTACACATTCAACAATTTCTTGGAATTTATCTTTGTGCTGGAAAAATAATGTAGCTCTATTGGGGAGAGAATTTGCAACAAAGTTCACTCTTTCATGTCTAAATTTAATGAACAATCTTGATCATTCTTATCCAGGATATCCACTGTAAAGCATGAATGATTCATTCTCTTTAAATCACAACAGTGAATCTAAGTGGAGATTTATTTCTAATTGATTTGTCCTGTAGCCAAATTTTAATGCAAACATTTTCAATGCTAGAACAAGTGATTTTTCACAACATTCCTCTGTTCATTCGGGGAGCTCTTTGGAGCCATAAAATTTACAGCATTTCTCTATCAATGGGCATGGTTGTCATATGTCAAGGGCAGTTACCATGCCACTTCTTTCCGCACAAAATATTTTTAAGCGTGGAATGCAACCATCTATTAAATTTCTTCGTTGAAATCCACATTCCATTGCTGGAGAACAACAATCTTACCCATATTGGCATCCATGGCAACTTCCATCACAAGAACGATGTTGTTTCAGTTGCTCTACCAAATGCAACCCTAAACTGAGACTTTCAGTCTGAGGTAGGTAGGCCAACACTGGTCACCAGTGCTACACCTAAAATTGTTGTTTGACAGACAGGTGTAGCACAAAGATCAAGTTCTGCATCAATTTGTTTAAGGCTTGACATAGCCTTTGCTTCTTCGCTTCTTGATCACAATCAACCGAAATGGTAGGATTCAGCAATTTGAGAATAAGCAATCTAATTTTACCATAGATATACACTCAACCTGATCTTGTTTTCTACCTTGGATTCATAATGAGATATGCATAAGATATCGTGGGCATTGTTTTTATGCAAAACTTACTGCAAAGCATCCGTGACTCAATTTATGCAACCCTATCAACCATTTAAAATGCTTAGCTTCATGTATGATATTAATATACATATGATATTTAGATATAAAGCTTCAAACATGAAACCAGCAATAAATCAAATTATGGAACTATGAAATCTGTTGGAATTTTCAGCTAAATTCCATAACAAACAGACAAGAAAAAAAATGCTCTATTTTTGCTTTGTTTCTTCACAGAAAACTGAAAATTTCTTTTTCTAGAAATGGTGTTGCAGCAACAGGATTTGGTGTTTCAGCAACAGAGAATAACACTCTATTTTTGTTAACACTAAAAAAACAGAAAACTGCTTACTAGAAACGGTGTTGCAGCAACAGGATTTGGTGTTGCAGCAACAGAGAGTGTTGCAACAACAGAGATTTGGTCTTGCAGCAATAGGAAATTTATGATAACTTAGAATAAAACTCAAAAAAAACATAACAGTACTCAGCAACACAGAAACTGGTGAAACAACAATAGAAACTTTAACTTGTATTCATAAACAGTAAAACAGCTGATACAGTAAACCAACTGATAAAGTAAACCAACTTTCTTTATCTCAGAAAGTTGTAGGTGTTCAGCACTACTGTGCGTTACAAATAAGCAAAATACTCTGTCTCAGCACTGTGTTTCAGCAACTTTATCTCATCACTGTTGTGTATAAAGTTTCATTCATGTGAGCTCGTGCTGCTGCACATTCTTTCTTAAAAAACACAAGAATTATATTTTAGCACTGTTGTGCTGTATTGGAGAAGAGACTCTCTGTTATTTTCTAAACTAAAAAACAGAACTGCTATTCTTTTCTCTCTTACAAACTGAATTGATGTTCTTTACATTTACAGGAAAAATATCTGAGGTTAAACAATAAACTAACCAAAATATCTACTAATGCTTATCTGTGTATTAATTACAGACGATGGTGATGCCTTTCTCTGTGGAAACAAGTCGGCGGTTGCAGGGGAAATAAATTTTGTGAGTTTAATGCACTTTAATGTGCAAAATATCAGTGGAGACTTTGCTTCTTTGAACAGGCTGAAATATCTGATTTATGTCTTGCTGTTTTGTGTTGCAGTTGGAATTAAATTCCAACACTCCCCCTTAATTTCAACTGCTGCATACTCATGCATTTCCTGAAATGATCAAAACCTTTCTTTGCCAATGGTTTTGTCAAGATGTCAGCTAGTCGATCCTTTGTTCTGCAGTGATGCAAAACAATCTCAACATTGCTAACCAATTCACGTATGAAGTGAAATTTGGTATCTATGTGCTTTGTTATTTTATGAAAAACAGAGTTTTTAGACAAACCTATTGGTGAGCTATTGTCACAGTAAATGGTTGTGCCATTTTCTTGTTCATGACACAAATCTCTGAGAACTCTTCTGAGCCACACTGCTTGGCATGCTGCTGTTGTTGCTACCACATACTCTGCCTCTGCTGTTGATCAAGACACAACTGGTTGCTTCTTGGAAGCCCATGAGATAGCTCCCGACCCCATATGAAACACATATCCTGATGTTATTTTCCTATCATCAACACTTCCAGCCCAGTCACTGTCAGTGTAACTTGTCAACATGAAACTTTCAGAAGAGGAGTATAAAATACCAAACCCCTTCATTCCATTCACATACCTTAGAATCCTCATGGCTGGTTGCCAATGAGTCTCTTTTGGTCTTTCCATAAATCTAGAGATTAAACTTACAGCATGCATAATGTCCGGCCTAGATGCAGTCAAGTACATAAGGCTGCCAACTATGCTCTTGTACAGTTTTGGATCGAAATCCTTGCTGCTTTCTTCTTTGGTCAATTTCAGCCCCACTACAGTTGGAGTCACAGCTGCCTTGTTGTTCTGCATGTTAAATCTCTTCAACGCTGCTTCTACATATTTATTTTGAGAAATCAAAACACCATTTTCACTTTGGTCTACTTCAATTCCAAGAAAATATGTTAAGAAGCCCAAGTCATTCATTTCAAATTCATTTTTCATGACTGCTTTAAAATCAGCAATGAGAGAAGCATCAATGCTAGTAAAAATCAAATCATCTACATATAAAACAACAATAATAATCTTACCGTTATTCTCCTTTATGTAGAGTGTGGGTTCACCATCACACTTATCAAACCCATTCTCAATCAGATAAGCATCTATTCTGTTGTACCATGCTCTTGGAGCTTGCTTCAGCCCATAAAAATCCTTCTTCAGTTTGCAAACTTTATGCTCTTGGCCAACAACTTCATAACCTGGAGGTTGTTCAACATAAACCTCCTCTTTTAACACTCCATTTAGGAATGCAGATTTAACATCCATCTGATAAATATTCCATTTTTTTTGTGCTACAATAGACAACATTGTTCTGACTGTTTCCATCCTTGCTACTGGTGTAAAGGTTTCATCATAGTCTTTGCCTTGTTGCTGGTTGTAGCCTTTCACAACAAGTCTTGCTTTGTGCCTGTCAAACTTGCCTTCAGCATTGCTTTTGGTCTTATAGACCCACTTAACTCCAATGGCATCTTTGCCTTCAGGGAGGTCCACTAACTCCCATGTTTTACTCTTTTCAATTGCATCAATTTCTTCATTCATTGCTTCAATCCATTTATCTTCATTTACAACATCTTCAAAATGAACTGGGTCATCAACATGACAATGTAAAGCGAATAATGAATTCAGACCGGTATTGGTACTTACCTCTCCTTGTTCATAAATCTCATTCAGATTTCTGAATCTTGGTCTTCTTGGTGTGCTTGGAGTTCCTTCCGAACTTGAGGGTATTTCATATCCCTGTGGTGTGCTTGAAGAAGCACTTCCTTGACTTCTTAAGGCTATTCAAATTCCAGCTTGTGGTGTGGTTTGCTGAATTTGCTACGGTGGAGGAGGAACCACCAAGGAAGGATTATTTGCTACTATCCCTTCCTCTTCTTCTTCATGAGACACAATTGTCTTCACATTCACTGTATTCTCTAAGCTTCCATCCCAAGCTTCAGCTTCAATGAACTGCACATCCCTACTTACAATTAATTTCTTAGTGGATGGATTATAGAATTTGTATGCTTTTGACTCATCAAAATAGCCAATAAATACACACTTCTCCCCCTTACTATCAAGATTTCTCCTTAGCTGATCCGGTACATGTGCATAAGCTACACAACCGAATACTTTCATGTGAGTGACAGTTTGCTTTTGACCACTACATGCTTCTTCTGGTATTTTGTTCATGACAACTTTAGTTGGGCAACTATTCAAGATGTAAACTGTGCAATTGACAGCTTCTACCCAATACTCATGAGGCAAGTGTTTTGCCTTCAGCATACTTCTAACCATGTCAAGAATGGTTATATTCTTTCTTTCGGCAACACCGTTTTGCTGAGGTGTATACCTTGCGGTGAACTGCTTTTGTATGCCATTCTCTCTGCAGAAACGCAGAAAGTCTTGGGAGATGTATTCTCCTCCTCTGTCTGTTCTGAGCACTTTGATGTAATGCCCACACTGCTTCTCAACAAGAGTTTTGAAGTGGCGGAATTTCTCAAACACTTCACTCTTCTGTTTCAGCATATACACCCATGTCTTTCTGGTGTAATCATCAATGAAGGTTAAAACATATCTATTTCCGGCAAATGATGGTATTTGCATCGGTCCACACACATCAGAGTGAACAATTTCCAAGGGTGCTTTTGCCCTTACGCTCTTTCCTGCTGGAAAGCTTTCTTTGTGTTGCTTGCCCAAGATGCAGCCTTCACAAAGGTTGTCCGGTTTTTCAAGCAATGGCAATCCTTTTACCATTCCCTTTCTATGCAACAGATTTAGGCCTCTGAAATTGAGATGTCCAAATCTCAAGTGCCACAACCAATTCACATCTTTCACTTGTTCCTGAAAGACTTCTTGTGTTACAGCTGCAATAATTCTCCCTTCCTTCAAATCTTCCCTGAGTTTGAGAGGAAACATTCTATTGCTGGTCATTTGCACCTGTGCAATGATCTTCTTACTTGGAGGTATATCTCTGATTGTACATGTATCATCTTTGAGGAACACGTTGTAACCTTTGTCAATGAGTTGTCCAATGCTCAAAAGATTACATTTCAGACCAGGTACATAGTATACCTCTCGCACAATCAACTGTTCTCCATTTCTTGCTCGGATACTGACTCTGCCCTTACCCTTGATAGATATCTTACTATTAGTTCCCGTTGTTACCTCGGATTTCACATTTTCATGCAAATTGGAAAACATTTCAATATTGCCAGTCATGTGATTACTACAACGTGATTCCAAGAACAAAAAATCTTCTTGTTTGTCTTGTGCAATGTTACATGTTAACATCACATTCTTTGGATTCTTTTTTTCTTCATTTGCAAAATTAACATTCTGCCTACTATTCATGTCATTTTCTTTTTTCCTACATTCATTGGCATAGTGCCCATATTTCTTACAATAATGACATTGGACTTGGGATTTGTCATACTTTTGTCCATGAGCTTGCTGTTTGCTTGAACCTTCACCTTGGTTCTGATTGCAGCTCCTTCTGCTTGTGCTTGCAGGATAATATCTGCCTTTATTTTGGATTCTTCCATGGCCTCTGTTATTTTCTCTACCTCGACCTTTTCTTTGGCTGAAAGACATCTGTGTCTTGAATGATTGCTGAAAAGAGGAATCTGTTCCTCTACTCAGTCTGTGTTCATGAGACATAAGAGAAGCACTTAGTTCATCTACCGTGAACTGCGAGAGATATTTTGTTTCTTCTATTGCTACCACAACATCTTCAAACCTTGAGGGTAAACATCTCAAGATCTTCTCTACGATCCTTCTTTATTCAAGAATTTCACCATGAGATCTTATCTGGGTTATCAATCCAATAACTTGAGTGAAGAATGAATCTATTGTATTAGATTCCTTCATGCTGAGTGTTTCAAAGTCTTTCCTCAACATCTGTAATTTTGCAGTCTTCACCATCTCCATGCCTTAATGGCAGTTTTGAGAATATCCCATGCCTCTTTGGATTTTGTTGCTGCTGCAATCCATGGAAAAACACTTTCATGTACTGATTGGAAGAGGAAAAAGAGGCCTTTGGCATCCTTCTCCCTGTCACTCTTCAACTGGTCTCTTTCTGCTACTGTCAAAGCAACCAATGTTGTTGCATCTGCAGGTTCAACATAGCCAGTTTCAAGCAGCTCCCATATTCCTTGAGAAGCAAACAATGCTTTCATTGTTATGGACCAATAACTGTGATTTTTCCCATTAAACTGTGGTAGTTGGGAATTTGTCAAACCTGTTCCAGCATCTGCCATCTTAACTCTGTATAGGTAAAGAAGAGATACTGAATGTAAAATTAAAAACAAGAAAAAACTTTCTCTGCTGGAAAAAATCTTCTCAATAAACTTCTTACAGCTCCTACGGTGAGAAACAAACTCTTCTTTTGACTCATTGAGTGCCTAGACTAGCTCTAATACCATGTTGGAATTTTCTGCTAAATTCCATAACAAACAGACAAAAAAAAAAAAATGCTCTGTTCTTGCTCTGTTTTTGCAGAGAAAACTAAAAATTTCGTTTTTTGGAAATGGTGTTGCAACAACAGGATTTGGTGTAGCAGCAACAGAGAATAACACTCTGTTTTTGTTAACACAGAAAAAACAGAAAACTGCTTACTGGAAACGTTGTTGCAGCAACAGGATTTGGTGTTGCAGCAACAGAGAGTTGGTGTTGCAGCAACAGAGATTTGGTGTTGCAACAACAGGAAATTTCTGATAATTTAAAGTAAAACTGAAAAAAAACAGAACAATACTCAACAACACAGAAACTGGTGAAACAACAACAAAAACTTTAACTTGTATTCATAAAGAGTAAAACAGCTGATACAGTAAACCAACTGATACAGTAAACCAACTTTCTTTATCTCAGAAAGTTTCAGGTGTTCACCACTGCTATGCGTTACAAATAAGTAAAATACTCTATCTCAGCACTGTGTTTCAGGAACTTTATCTCAGCACTTCTCTGCATAAAGTTTCATTCATGTCACTCATGCTATTGCACATTCTTTCTCAAAAAACACAGAAATTACATTTTAGCACTGTTGTGCTGTATTGCAGAAGAGACTCTCTGTTATTTTCTAAACTAAAAAACATAACTGTTGTTCTTTACATTTATAGGAAAAATATCTGAGGTTAAACAATAAACTAACCATAATATCTACTAATGCTTATCAATGTATTAATTACAGAAGGTAGTGATGCCTTTCTCAGTGGAAACAAGTCGGCGGTTGCAGGGGAAATAAATTCTGTGAGTTTAATGCACTTTAATGTGCAAAATATCAGTGGAGACTTTGCTGCTTCGAACAGGCTGAAATATATGATTTATGTCCACCTGTTCTGTGTTGTAGTTGGAATTAAATTCCAACAAAATCAAACTTCCAAATAAAACCTATGATAAGAGTTCTCATAGAAAAATGAAAGATAAGAAAACAAGAAAGATAAGATAATACCAGAGACAATGTAGCCAATGTAGCCAACAAGAAAGATAATAGCAGAGACAAGAAATTTGGGAAAAAGAACTCAACCCACAAGTTGTTACGCACTCTCTCTTTCATCTTTTAATGATACAAATATATGACTTAGATCAGATAGGCATTCTAATGAACCTAATTGCAGGTGCTCATATGGCCTAGGGGTCATCATAAAATTCAAATCCTCGGAGTGACAAAAAAACCTATGATGTATCTGTGTTAACAAGTATTTTTTAACTGACCACAAGTTTGCACTTGATATTTCATCAATTCGCCTAGACAGTTAATAAAGCAAGCACATGTTATTATAGATATATGCCACAACATGACAAAGGAGCAATACAAAGAGTCAAAGATTCTTTAGAATAAGAAATAACTAGTAACTGGAGCCTATATTTCATCGATGAGTGTATTCTTGAATACGGTGCAAATGTGGACCTGGATAACTACAAACAGGGTTCATAACGGAAGCAATATTATTGAATCCCTCTATCTTTTGCCATGGATTTCTTGAACCTCCCATCCAAATCCATCATCAATGACGACAGTACTGATCATGAAAGCCGTGGAAAAATATAACAGGATTCTCAGCGTGAGTACTTCTGTATTTCATCTGTAACAATACAAAGAGTGAAACAATATTTAAGATAACATATAACAAACTAGTAGCCAGAGCCTATATTTCATCATTTGTGAGCATGATGAGCCTTGAATACTGTAAAATTCTGGACCTAGGTAACCACAAACGGCGTTCATATCTAAAGCAATATTAATGAATCCCTCTATATTTCGCCATGGATTTCTTGAACCTCCCATCCGGATCCGTCATCAATGCCGACAGTATTGATCATGACGTTCAAGAAAGACTGTGGAAAAATATAACAGGATTCTCAGCGTGGGTACGTCTATATTTTGCAACTGCGTATCCTGGGTTTTAAGGAGGGCCACCCTAATATTATCTCTAACTTTTCTGGTCATTAGTCTTCCTGTCGTCTAAGTCCAGATAATCGAGAAATTATTGCAAGCATTTTACCAACACTGTTTCCCATCCGATTGGAATCATTGCGGCTGCAGGACTGGAAGCAATACAGGAGATGTGCAAGAAGTCATTCAAGGATCAAACTGATGATGAGAGGTCATGGAAGAAATGAAGAAATATGTTCCTCATTACTTGAAAAATAACCATCCATTATTCTTCTTGATAATAGTCAAAATAAGTTTCACCATTATGAGAGGATAAGTTTTACAGGGTAGTAGAGAAGTTCGCTAGGTAGACTTACCACTTTTAACGATTTTTAATTAGAATTCTAATATTTTCAAGGGTTTTATCATCATTTTCATAATTATAGTTTAAAAAGTTTTTGACGGATATATAAATAAACAAAATTATAATTATCTTAAATTTTCATTTACCAAGTTTTTAGGGGATTAATTTTTTTTTACTTTAAAAACTGTTTTTATATTAAAATGTTTGATTCTCCGCATGATAGGTAAATTTAGGGTTAAAATGGCTTTTGACTAATTTAACTATGGGTTATAATTATTAAATTTATATTTTTTTAGTTTTGTTTTATTTTATTTTTATATAATTTGAAAAAATCAAAATGTTTTATTGTTAATTATAATTATTAATTTTTTTAGGTTTTTTTTTTTATGTAATTTGATGGAGTCAAAATATTTAACAAGACATTACATTACAGTATCTATATTATACATTACAGTAGATAGGATTTCTACGTCAACTTACAAGTTTGAAAAAACCTTTTTGTAATAACCCAAAGATAAACTTTACAACTCAACCAATAAGATTTGTACATTATTAATTTTATGTTTTTTATTTATTTATTTATTTATTTTTATTTTTTTATCTAAATTTGAAAGAGTCAAATGTTTTATTGGTAATTACAATTATTTTTTTTTTTTACTTTTTTTGCTTTTTATTTTTTTAATCTAATTTGATGGAGTCAAAATATTTAACAAGACATTACATTACGGCATCTATATTTTACATCACAATACATAGGATTACTATGTCAACTTACAATTTTGAAAAAACCTTTTAATAATAACTGAAGGATAAACTTTACAACTCAACCAATAAGATTCATACATAGATTTAAGATTTTAAATACATTTTTTTGGAACTCTAACATTTTCATGATCCTAGTCATCATCATCTTCATTAAAAAATCTCTTGGGTGGCATCTAAAAGATAAATTTTACAATACAACATGTAAGATTACCATAGAAAGTTACAAGTTTTAATGACCATTCAACATTGGTCCTAGCCGTCACGTAATCTCAAGAAAAGAAAAAAAATAACTACTCAAACATATAAATTTATTTAAGTTTATTTATTTATTTATTATTGGAACTCAAACATTTTCAAAATATTTATGATTGTCAATTATATTTTCTTGAAAATATTTTTATATTTTATAAGATTCATTTCCTTTTCACACCCTTTTCCTTTCTTTTAATTTTATTACTTGTTATATATGTTTTAATAAAAGATTTTATATTTTGGATGAATGATATAAAAACAAAAACTAAGATGCTTTAAAATCAAAGTTCTACTTCATACTAAGTACATACCATTTGGAGCTTTTAATAATACAATAAAATAATTATCTACAATAAAATTTAGTAATATTTATAAAAATAATTTTGTTCCTTAAAATCGACTAATGAGAGATTTAAAACTAGCATTTGCACTAGATGTTGTAAAGGAAACACCATAAGTCCGTAGCACATATGGAAGAAGAGCATATATGAAAATAGATGTGATATGTTATGTGATCTAACTATAGACGAATTTGAGCCACAAATACATCTTAATGTTAAATGTAATAAAATCAAACAATCTACTCAATAGAGGCATGTGCAACTTCCTTCCCAAGTGCTCAATCAAATAGCTTATTTTCATTGAGAGTTGAATCCCAGACCAGAGCTTTGTCTTTCATCGCTTCAACCATACTAAACCATTCACCCTAATATTCTGATGTCCCCATTCTCCACAATCTTTTTTTGTTTGTTTCTTTTAGTTTGACCTATAACTATCACATAGAATAGTTTGTGAAATGGAAATGGTGGTGTATTAATTCCTTTATGGTCTATGACTACTGGAAAGAAATCCATATGTGGTATCATGATCATGCGTTTCCATGGCCTAATGACTAACTAAATGACAAATTTATTACAATGATTTTTTATTTGTGTTATTGGTTATTTTAAATTGTATTGTTGTATAATGTATTGGTGATTCACCTATTTAACTTCATCCTACCTACACCTCATTTGAATATGAAAGAAATAATGTTATAGATTAAGTCATTTACTTTTTTAATTGTATTTATAATAGTGTTATGGCACACGTGGTGACTTTTGACTAGCTCCATCACTGGAATTCGCATGGTGTTCACATTCCCCCACTCATGGTTCTGATCAACAGTGAGGGTGGCCTAGTTTGCATCGAAAGGTGAAGGTCATTTTCGGGGTTTCCATCTAACCCTAAATTTGTTTTCCTGAAGCTCCTTTCCCTCTATTCTGTCCTTGTCACATTGTAGAGCACTATTATAGGGAAGAAGGGATTCTTTGCAATTGTCATGTATCATAGAGGATATCCACTTCCCTACCACCTAGAGAGATAATGTTCCAGCACTTGGCACTCACCAAAACCATCGCACCACATATTCAAGTATAAATTGTAAATTTCTCTCCGCATCGATTCTTTAAATTTGTGAAATGTGTCAGTTGGTACCCTACTCTAGCTAGTACTCTGGTTGTATTTCTTTCTTCCCCTTATTTTACCCCTTCCACCTAGGTTTGACTAGTTTCTCTACTTTTTCTTCTACGTGTTTTTTTTTTTTTCATGGGGTTCACCTTGGGTTTTTGAGACTTACCTTTCTTGTTCCAGTGGAATTCAAGCTTCGTTGGCTTAAATGAATGGAGGTACTCTTCAAACTTCTACTTTAGTACTTAACATAATTTTTATCTTGGCTTAACAATTTGCAGCTTCGCCTATAGAAATTATCGGTTTTCATTTGGGTGTTTCAAAAAATATAGTGCATCCTCTCCCATTCACTTTAAGATATCTTCTCCTCATTTTCCCACTATTCCTTTCCCAGATTATGGTAGTAGTTTCATATTTGCTTCTAAGGAAAAATAAAAATTCATTGTTTTGTTCCAATTCCTCATAGTGAGAAACAAACCCAATTATGTTGTTGCCATGGCAGAGCACCAACTATAATGAACCATGGTAACCTCACATGTAAAAGTAGGGAGTTAGAATTTTTTTATAAAATTACCCACAAGTAATTATCAAATTCACAACTCCACAATTCCTCATTATCCATTAGATATAATATTCATTACAACATTAAGTAAATTGTGATGGAAGACAGTAAGTTGTATAACCATTAACCACCACTGTGGTAGTGTAATAACATAAAATGTCTCATGAATCCTTGCATCCATTTCATGAATTCCTTCACCATATTAATTAATCTCATACTTGGACATTATGGTTAGGCCATCAATAAACAACCATCAACGTCAAGGATTCATCATCATGAACTGACACAGAACGCAATCACAGCATTGAACACAAATATACCCTGGAAACCCCGTAGGGTGAAAACCACCAAACATTTAATCTCTTTATTAAATGCTCGTAAGGGTTTTCACCCCTCACTCAATGGCTTATAAGGGATTCCATCCCTTAACCATTGTTATAAAATCATTACAATGAATTATCATTAAGTTGTCACATAACTAGCTAAAAGTTAATACATTTTCCATGAAACCATTTTCTTCCATACTGCCACATGCAACATTCCTTGTGCCATGATTGTTCTAGCAATTGGCGATTAATCCTTTTCCTACCACAATGTTAAACATCACTTTCCTTTGGCACCAACTGCCATCGTTTCCTGTCAATGTAGTTGTCAACAAGCTTTGGCAACAATATTAGATACATTATTAATCAATCAATAAGCAACCTCTAAAAGTGATATTTTAACATCTACTCATCTGCATGAGCGAGCATAACATACCAATTAACTACTACATATATTCAAGTCAATTCTTGTTCTACTTTTCACACTAATTATTCACACTAATGCATATTTCTAGAGATCTAACCATTAGTTTAAAAGTCCATGTTTCCCTTTAAAACATATAACACATTAGTTATGTTTACATACAAGTAATAACTATTGTTTATGCGCCTTTGCACATTCGTTCCTTCCACATAGTTATTTTCCAAGAAATTAACATAGTTTCTCTAACATACAAAGAACACATCTCCATAACACAACGAATATTCTTTGAGTATCCAATAGCTTATCTTAGAGCCCTT
Source organism: Pinus taeda (assembly GCA_000404065.3). NCBI lineage: Eukaryota > Viridiplantae > Streptophyta > Pinopsida > Pinales > Pinaceae > Pinus > Pinus taeda. The sequence goes on from APFE030121418.1 coordinate 112,329, forward strand.
CTTCAATATATACAATGCATATTACCTTCTCTAGAACTCTACCATCATTTCATGTAAACAATTACTTACTTCTTTGTTAAAGGAAGTCATCATAACCCTATTTCTCTATCTTCCTATAAGTAAGTTTCTCATGCTTTTCCTTTCAAGAAATTATTATAGATACCCATCTTTACACTTAAAGAATCTATAAGCAAAAACAAGGTTAACTTAACATTTTATGCACCAAAATGAAGAATTCGATCCAACTCATCTAGAAAGACAATCTTTTCAAAAGATTAATATTTCCAACAATGTTAACATTGATATCATTATTTACAAGAAAGTCAATAGAATACTTTATTTACCAAGAAAAATTATAAAATATTCAATCTTTTACTGCATGCATCAACATATTTTCTTTACCAGGAAAACATATAAAATAATCATCTTTTACCTCATGCATTAACATGTTTTCTTCACCAAGAAAACATATAAAATATTCAATCTTTAACTGAATACATTAACATGTTTTATTCACCAAGAATACATATAAAATAATTAAATCTTTAACTACATGCATTAACATGTTGTCTTCACCAAGGAAACATGTAAAATATTTAATCTTTTACTGCATACTATTATGCATATATTATCTATATTTGGTAAGAAATCCTTAATAAAATACCCAAATAAAACAAACATATATTTTTTCTTCAAGAAAGTGAGCAAGTTACTTATGTTATTCATGGCAGCCTCCTTGTCTCCATCACCTCTGTTCTGGAAGCCGAACCCGCCAGAGACACTCGAAACAATTTGGAGTAGCCAAGATAAGAACCCAACAAGTGTTTGCGTAGATTTTTTAGTTTGAATTTGGTTTTAATTTCTGTTGACTCCTCTCTTAAAATATATTGGGCAGTCCTCATCTTCCTCGTGCTTCTGTCTCTTGTGCAGCGGTCTATACATCATTATAGTAAAGTAATAATCTCAGAACAGTTTCTAGTTCTCTATAATCACAAACTGGATGTTGGCTTCAATGCAAAACCTGCAAATCCACCTCGCAATACGCTCCAATAGTTGTTCCCTATATGCTTTATTTAGCAGTAAAGCCCAGTCTCATCACAGGCAGGCTTCCACCATCATTTCAGGTGAGCCGTCAAGCATAACGATTCGAAGGAAGTAGGGTAACTGGGATGGAGATGAGGGAGAGATGCGGAGGGTAATGACATCTTTCTCGCGACCACTTACCCGTTTGTCTAGTCATTTACCTCTCTGAGGAGTTTAGCCTCTCATCTTTCCAAAAGTAACCACTGTGGTAACAAACCAGCAGTTGTATTGCATTTGCTTGTGAGTGCAGCCTCTAGGTTTCTTCTTCTTGTCTTGTTTTGTCACCTTGGGCATCTTCCCTCTCACCTTCTCCGCTCGAGAAAGGGAACCATGAACCTTACCCATTGTGATGCAGTAATATTGTAGGAACTCCCCAATCCAATGGAATATCGTGGTGTGTCTAAATTTATGTGAAAGGAATCGATATGGAAAAATGAAAGCTCACAAAGGTAACACCGTGAAAAAAAATACACAAACCCCTACCATCCAAGAAGCATTTCCTTTTTACCAAGATCCCTTTCTTGATTTCCCTTAATCAGTTTCTGAATATCAAGAATCAGTTTGTAACTGATTTGTAACTCTTTGATTTTACAATGAGTTATTTGGCTATTTATGAGAGGAATATTACATACTCCCCCCCTTAACAAGAACACCATCCTTGGTGTTTATCTCTCACTAGAATAGTAGATCTTACTCATGATATAAATATCTAAACTGCACAAAAAGTTATCCTTTCTCTTTAAAATAAGATATTTCATTCCAAGAAATGACAATAAACAAAATAGTAATGTTATAACATAAGAAAGATAATTAGTTATATGCATTTATAACTGCAAACATATGCAAGTTCTAATTGCCATCACCTGGCCCTTATTCAAATTCAAAAACAAGACTCTATATCAACTTACCATTACTTACCAATTACTCTTGAAAAGCATGAGCACTTTCACGCAAGCATTTTAATAGTGATTGAACAACCCATCAACCCCTCATGGTAAGTAAGCTGTAATGTATGACTAACAAATTCAATTGCATTAGTCACAATATTTCGAGTCAAATGAAATACTTTTAACTATCAATCAATTGTGCAATATTAGATGATTTTTAAATCACAGTAGTTTTACAAGTACATTAAAGAGCTCTTCATTGCTCCACAAGCACACTGAACTAATTCTCGCTAAAGACATCCACATAGTACTTCTAAAATTACCAAAAGAGCACCTAGCTCTCTAATCATCAAAACTATCAACCATTGCATCAAGTAAAAATTATCTTAGCCTCTACTAAGATGTTCAAAAGATTAGTTATACAATAAAGGAATTAAAATTTAGAATAAGTCCTTATTGAGTACTGAACTCATTTCCTGATAAATGTGCATAACATATTTTACACAACTATATATAGAATTCAATTTTAACATAACATATAGCTGATTAGTTAATTTCTTTAGCTATGAGAACCACAACAGGCTAAAGAATTCCCAACCCATGGGAACTAGTTTCCACAACGAGATCGAGTCATTTTCACATCCAAACCCTTTCTTTGATAGAGACCTTACCAGGTCTGACATGGAATTCCACTGGCCAACCAGCTCAAGAATTCTGATGACCACATAGTGTCCAATATAGGATTCCTCTTCGCAGCGTGCTGCCTATTCCTCTGACAGCGTCCCGTCTATGGGAAATTTTGGGCCTCCTCCAACAAGCTCCAAATCAAAAAAATTTCCTCATTCTTTTCACCCTCTTCGCCATCTTGGCAAACTCCTTTCACTTATTGAGATAATTGATCTCTACGGAGAGGAAATCTAGGCAGACAGGTACCATCAACCCCTCGAGGTAGGTAACTTCCATCAACCGAAGGCATTCAATCCGGGAAGACAAGTATCATCAACCATGTCGGGCAGGTAACTGTCATCAACCCAAGGCATTCAATCCGAGCAGACAAGTACCATCAACCCCTCCAGGCAGGTAACTACCATCAACCCAAGGCCTTATAGCCTTTCACAACTATCTGCAACTGTCTGGCATGATAAATTTCTCTTTTATTACTCTTTCCCAAAGTAATTTACATAATGAACCATATGAACATTATCATTAACAAAATAAACATGCATGCACACCATGCATTTACACTTAACCCTCATCATGGGTGCACAACATCTAGATTGATGGGAAACATATCTATCATACATATTGTATGCATCCTGATTTTCCAAATAACATAATCATGCATATCATATAACATTAGAATTTCATATTTACGATTGCAATTCACATTGCAGCAATTTACGTGACGAGTTTTCTTGTTTCCATTAAGCTACCATTACTTAATCCCATCAGTAATGTTAGTTGTAAATATGCATGAGTTAACAAGTATTCAGTTTCCAAATTTTTCATGCATACAATATTGTCATGTATAAAAGCATATGCAAATATTCATTAATGTATTAATGTATAATTAAGCATAATCAAGGTGTTCTGACCAACCCTTGGTTCAACATGCATAACTAACTAATTAAACTACCCTTATCGGAGTGATTGCTCTACCTATGCAATTAGAAGCATGAACCCCTAAGTGTCACACATGCACCAGAGTTACCATTTCATGTTAGATGCAACAACTATCTTAACACTACTATGTGACCTTTTCAGAATAATGACTTCAAGGAGACATGATGAAAATCATTAACATCAACACACTATAGTTATCATTTTCCAAGTCCTTAAGCATGGTCAAAGCATCACTCACATGCACCTCAAGCACTATCTAGTCATCACCAAACTTAGAATCTTCTGCAAGATTCTAGCACTCAAAGTCTACACTATCTTGTCATCACCAGACTTAGTGATTCCTTTTCCCTTCTCCATCTATCCCTACAGCACGATTTTCTTCCTTCCCCTTGCTTCCTTTTCCTTTGGAAGCAACTATATTTTGGGAAGGTAGTTAAGGTTTACAGACAACTACATTAACACACGTAGTCTATTTATGAATGATTGTCACATGTAATCCTACCATGAATGGGTCCTAGAAATGTTACCCACTGCACATGCTTCTACAAGTAACTTCACACTGGAATGCAACATGCATAAGATATCCATCATTCCCATAGTAGAGATAAATTCAACCATCATTAAATAGAAGCTCAAATGATTTTTATCTCACAACAAGTAATGATTAACATAAAAATCATACCATGCTAGTGAATCTCAAAGAGTTAGATGGAAACATCATTAAATCTGTTAAGACATAAGCATATACAATGCATCAAGCATTCATGGTGAATAAAATTAAGAACTCTTCTCATAAACAACTCGAACTATAGCACAGAGAGAGTAAAAATCATCATACAGACATTCCACGCATGTGACAGTAATCAAACCATCACGTGTTTACGAATTGTAACAATATTAAATCCAATGCAATTAAAGCATATAAGTTCTATTGGTAAATCATTCAACACTAACCAATCTCAACTACCAATCATCTTCATGAATCTATGACAAGACTGAATCAAAAATTAGTTATTACAATCAAGTCTCACTACTTGACTCTTTGTATATTTTCAATATCTAAAGGGGCTCTTCTAATGTCCTTTTAAAACAATTTCTCATCCTATTCAAGGATGTTCCCCATAATTTATATTCATGCATTGACTCATTAAATTTCGTTCATTGTAACTTCAATCATGTTCAATGAATGCATCTTTGTTATTGCCATATTTGCAAATCAAAAGTTGGTAGTTGATTGTCACTTCCTTAGTATTTTTCATAGGTGTAAGGAGCTTTCAATATTGTTCATAAGTGTGACAAAAGTTTTATTGTCGTTCATGCTCATCAAGAATTCATTGTCATGAACATAGTTATGCAACAACTTTATTACTTACTACTCAAAGCAGTTATAAACATGAATCACACATATCATTCCGAAAGTAGTGTACTACATAAATCAATATGTGAATGGTTAAACTCATACTTGAGTTAATGCCCATTGGTGGCGTACCTCAATTTCTTTCCTGCTTACCAATTCCCAAAGGCACCCGTACTGCAACTTTTAGCTCTGATACCACTTGTAATGAACCCCGGTAACCTCAAATGTAAAAGTAGGGAGTTATAATTTTTTTATACAAATTACCCGCAAGTAATTATCAAATTGACAACTCCCCAATTCCTCATTATCCATTAGATATAATATTCATTAGTACATTAAGTAAATTGAAATAGAAGACAATAAGTTGTATAACCATTAACCACCACTGTGGTAGTGTAATAACATAAACTATCTCATGAATCCTTGCATCCATTCCCTGAATTCCTTCACCATATTAATTAATCTCATACTTGGACATTATGGTTAGGCCATCAAATAAAGAACCATCAACATCAAGGATTCATCATCATCAACTGACAGAAAAGGCAATCACACTATTGAACACCAATATACCCTAGAAACCTCGTAGGGTGAAAACCAGGAAATGTTTAATCTTATTATTAAACGCTCGTGAGGATTTTCACCCCTCACTCAATGGATTATAGGGGATTCCATCGCTCAACCATTGTTATAAAATCATTACAATGAATTACGATTAAGTTGTCACATAACTAGCTAAAAGCTAATGCATTTTCCATGAAACCCTTTTCTTACATACCGCCACATGCGACATTCCTTGTGGCATGATTGTTCTAGCAATGAACGATTAATCCTTTTCTTGCCACAATGTTAAACATCACTTTCCTTTGGCACCAACTGCCATCGTTTCCTGTCAATGTAGTTATCAACAAGCTTTGGCAACAATATTAGATACATTATTAATCAATCAATAGACAACCTCTAAAAGTTATCTTTTAACATCTACTCATCTGCATGAGTGAGCATAACATACCAATTAAATACTACATATATTCAAGTAAATTCTTGTTCTACTTTTCACAATTCTTATTCACACTAATGCATATTTCTCTTTAAGATATCTAACCATTAGTTTTACAAGTCCATGTTTCCCTTTAAAACATATAACACATTAGTTATGTTTACATACAAGTAATAAACTATTGTTTCTACGCCTTTGCACATGCATTCCTTCCACAGTTATTTTCCAAGAAATTAACTTAGTTTCTTTAACTTACAAAGAACACATCTCCATAACACAATGGCTATTCTTTGAGTATCCAATATCTTTTCTTATGGCACTTCTTCAATATATGCAATGCATATTCCCTTCTCTAGAACTCTCCCATCATTTCATGTAAACAATTACTTACTTATTTCTTAAAGGAAGTCATCATAACCCCATTTCTCTATCTTCCTATAAGAAAGATTCTCATGCTTTTCCTTTCAAGAAATTATTATAGATACCCATATTTACGCTTAAAAAATCTAGAAGCAATAACAAGGTTAACTTACCCTTTTATGCACCAAAATCAAGAATTCGATCCAACTCATCTAGAAAGATAATCTTTTCAAGAGATTAATATTTCCAAGAATGTTAACATCGATTATCATTATTTACAAGAAAGTCAACAAAATACTTTCTCTACTAAGAAAACTTATAAAATATTCAATATTTTACTGCATGCATCAACATATTTTCTTTACCAAGAAAACATATAGAATAATCATCTTTTACCACATGCATTAACATGTTTTCTTCACCAAGAAAACATATAAAATATTCAATCTTTAACTGCATGCATTAACATGTTTTCTTCACTAAGAATACATATAAAATAATCAAATCTTTAACTGCATGCATTAATATGTTGTCTTCTCCAAGGAAACATGCAAAATATTTAATCTTTTACTACATACTATTATGCATATATTATCTATATTTGGTAAGAAATGGATAATAAAATACCCAAATAAAACAAAGATATATTTTTTCTTCAAGAAAGTGAGAAAGTTACTTATCTTATTCATGGCAGCCTCCTTGTCTCCATCACCTCTGTTCTGGAAGCCGAACCCACTAGAGACACTGGAATCAATTTGGAGTAGCCAAGAGAAGAACCCAACAAGGGTTTGAGTAGATTTTTTAGTCTGAATTTGGTTTTAAAGTCCACTGGCTCCTCTCTTAAAATATATTGGGTAGTCCTCATCTGCCTTGTGCTTCTGTCTCTCGTGCAACGGTCTATACATCATTATAGTCAAATAATAATCTCACAAGAGTTGCTAGCTCTCTATAATCACAAACTGGACCTTGGCTCCAATGCAAAACCTGCAAATCCACCTCGCAATAGGCTCCAGCGACTATTCCGTCTATGCTTTATTGAGCAGTAAAGCCCAGTCTCGTCACAAGCAGGCTTCTACCATCATTTAAGGTGAGCCGACAAGCATAATGAAATGAAGGAAGTATGGTAACTCGGAGGGACACGAGGGAGAGATGCGGAGGGTAATGGCATCTTTCTCACGACCAATTCCCCATCTGTCTAGTCATTTACTTCTCCGAGGAGTTTGGCCTCTCATCTTCCCAAAAGTAATCACTACGGTAACAAACGAGCAGTTGTATTGTATTCGCCTGTGAGTGCGGCCTCTAGGCTTCTTCTTCTTTTCTCATTTGGTCACCTTGGGCGTTTGCCCTCTCACCTTCTCAGCTCAGGCAAGGGAACCATGAACCTTACTCATTGTGATGTGGTAATGTTGCAAGAACTCCCTAATCCAAAGAAATATCATGGTGTGTCTGAATTTATGTAAAGGGAATCGATATGGAAGAATGAAAGCTCACAAACGTAACACCATGAAAAATAATACACAATCCCCTAACATCCAAGAAGCGTTTCCTTTTTACCAAGACCCTTTCTTGATTTCCCTCAATCAGTTTCCGAATATCAAGTATCGGTTTGTAACTGATTTGTAACTCTTCGATTTTACAATGAGTTATTTCATTATTTACGAGAGGAATATTACACCAACCTTTTTCATGCAACAGAGTGTACTCAACAATTTTACTTAGTTGTTTTCGTTGAATAATAACCTGCTGTAATTAATTTAACGTGGCTCTACTTTTCAATTTTATTTTTTTTCGTGCCTACATATAGATTTGGCACGAAAGTTATTGAACTCATTTCTTCTTTCTATTTTGGTGCTAAGGCTCTTAGGATAGGATGTGTTCATATACATCCCATGTAACAAAATAACTTCTTACCTTTACGCACATACTAGTTCTTTTGTACATAGTTTAGTTTTCTTTAACTAGAACTCATGCTTATTTTTTACTAGTATGAAATTTTTCATTACCAAGGCACAAATAAGCCGAAATTGTAAGAGCTTCCTTATTCCCTCCTATATTGAAATAATTTCTCGATTCGTGTGGTTCCGATGTTGGCCTACTATGTCGAGGTTCTTTTTGTTTAAATAGTATTCACTACATGTGTTAGTTATTTTCGTATTACATCTATCTTAGGGGATTCAAAATGTTAGGAATGAGTTTCAATAAAGTGGGTTGTGTGTATAAAGTGTAATTCTATTATTTAAATAAAATGGATGCTCCAATTCTGACGATAGTATTTGGACATGTATTTGGGAATATTTGAACAAAGGGGTTTTATAACCTAGAGAACACCTATACAATTTCTCTTAAGTTTCGTATTTAAATGAAATTACTAGTTTCCTTACTTTCTTCACAACTAATGGCACTAGAAGGTAACTCACTCTTGATAAACATTATTGTTGATAGTAAGTTCTTACTTGACTATAATATAAAATATATCTTGTACGTATTTGGTGGTACTTGTATATGTAGTATATTCACGGTTTGTTATACCATTTTTTTGTATCCATGGTTCTCAGAGCAACTCAGTATTGATATTTTCAATTTTTTCTTTTGCATTCTCTTTTATACAAAGTTAACACACATTATTTACTAGTTATTTGCATCACATATGAGTTATATGGTAGAATATGAGGAATGCTTATATTCAGTATGTTGGTAGTATGCCACAACTAGGATTTTGGTTTGATTTTTTTGCTTACATGTTGTAACAAATTGTGAACCTGTTTTTTTTATTTGATCACAAATTCCATAATATTTATGCTTTGCACTGCCTATAGGTTTTGTCGATATGATTTATCTTCATTTTCACAGCACACGGTCATGTAGTCCAATATTAAGTGTAGTATTAGATATATTTTTTTCTTAATTATCTCTTATGCATGCATTACTAAGGCTATGATGGGTTTGTCCTACGTTGAATATTGAACACACAGTTCAGAATTCGTATGGGATTAATTTATCACCTGACCCTACTTCCTCTCTCAATTCATACCTCCTTCTAAAGGAGATAGCATGTATTCTCATGAATCTTAAGTCCTAGTGGACTTACAACCTGTATAAGCGATGTTAAATCTTTCAGACCTATTGTATGCATAAACAATAATTCTAGGCATAATCACATACTAATAATGTTTCTCCAACTTATTTAATACCTCTCAAATTCTATAGAACCATTTAATCTTGAATGCATGCGCTTGCGTATGTAAGGAAATTAAGAAAATCCACAACGAGGAGTGAAATCTAACCCAGAACTGCATAGTAGTCATCAAAACATATTAATTAAGGTGTTTACCATACATGCATCATTGATTGAGTACATATACTATTCTACTTCTAGAATTCACATTCATTTATTGATGATCATCTAGAAAGAATAAATAAAACATATAAAATATGCCTAACAATTGTTAAAGACTTTTAATAAAATAGTATAGCTATAATTGCAACCATATTCGCTACTTGAAAGTTACCCAAGATTGAAACACGTTCCTCCTAGCCATGAACCACCTCCACCAATTTCCCCCATGATATGTTATGTTTTCCAATGGAATCAACAAGCCACATTGATTCCTTAGTTATTTCTTTTATAATTTTCTTTTCGAGTAGATTTTATTTCATCATTGTCTTGCCTTTTGGGTCTTTCATTGCATTTTCCTAGTACGTTTCTCTTTTTTTTTTTAGAAAAGGTTCTTTCCCTTTTTCCTAAGGTCTACCTTTCTCTCCCATAACACGTTTTTCACCCCTAATTATTATCTTTCTCCAACTATGTCATTTAATAGATATTTCTTTCCCATCATATTAAATCCTGTCTATTTCTCCTAGGGATTGTTTTCTGGAGATATTTAGGGGAATATTTATCTTGAAATTTAACAACCAATAACTGTTTCCTTCTTGGAAAGAATCTTATAACTCTAATTCTTACTTCCTGAGTAATTTCCAGCATTTTATTTTTTGATAATAGTCTATTAATTAGATCACAATAACATTGTTGATCACCTCAGTTCACAAGTCTATCATGCCTTCCTAACGATTCAATCTAAAGCAACACATATCGAAAAATAGAGAATCGTTAACATTGAAAACTAAGGGGTATTACATCTTCCCCCCCTTTTATTAAAAAATGTCCTCGGTGTTGGATGTTCAAATTCACTCCTTTTACAATATTTTTGGAAAGGCCTCCTACATTTTTCTCTCCATCTCTCAGGTGGCCTCCTTAGGTATAAAGTGTGTCCACTACACTTTAACATGAGTGATGGCTCATTTCCATAGTAAGATCTATCCCCTATAGAATATAAGAAGTGGCTCTACGAGGAAATATCCTTCAAGTTCCACCTTTATCAAGTTTCAATCAATTATATGAGAATTATCATGGGCATATTTTTTTAGTAAAGATACATGAAAGACATTGTGTACTTTATATGGCTAGGCAATTTCAACTAATATGCTATTGGTCCAACCCTATCCAAAATCTCAAAAGACCCACAAAACTGTGGTGCTAATTTCGCAGAGGTTCCCATCCTTAAGGTTGTTTTTCCTTGGTTTGACTCTTCTGTATACATGTTCTCCAACCTTAAATTCCTTGTGGGTTCTCCTTCTATTAATATATATTTTTTGTCTATCATGTGCAGTTTTTATGTTCTATCTAATGTTTTCACTACTTGTTCCATTTCTTGTAATGTGTCTAGTTCGAAAATTAACTTGTCCTCCAAGATGAAAGGTGTGTGGCATTTTCTGTGGTATACGGCCTCAAAGGGAATCATCATTATATAAGCCTGATAAATGTTGTAGGAAAATCACACTAATTGTACGAATTGTTTCTATTTACTTGGTATATCCATTAAATACATTCTTAACATATCCTATAATATTTGATTGGTCCTCTTCATCTATCCATCAATTCAAGGGTGATAAGCAATACTAAAATTAAGTTGTGTCCTCATATCTAAAAACAAAGCCTTCCAAAAGTTGGAAGTAAATTTAGCACCTGTATCACATTTTACCATTTTTGGTATCCCATGTAGTCGAAAAATATTATTCATAAAAATATTTGCAGTCTGATTTTTTCGACAAGTAGACTATAGAGGTAAAAATTGTGTTGCCTTCCTTACTGTGTCCAAAAACACGATGATGGAGTCATGTTGAAGTCTAGTTTTTGGGAATCCTATAATAAATTCTAACAAGATCACCTCCCACTTACATTCATGGATGCGTAGTGGATTCAATGGTCTAGTTCAGTGTTTGTGTTCTACCTTCACCTGCTAAGATTCTAAACATTTAGACAAATATTATATTGTATCCCTTTTCATGCGAAGCCAATAAAAATCATTCCTTAGTGTTGTTATCATCTTTTGACGTTCATCTAGCATAGTATTTATTATTCTTATCTAATATCATTTATTTTAGAACATTTGCATTTAAAACAAACAATTTATTTTTGTAGGTTAACAAATTTGCTGAATTTTTAGTATGACCAGGAATTTCGACCAATTTCAATTCATGTTGAATTTGTTGATAGATTTGATCTTCCCGTATTGAATTTCAGATATGTTCAGTGAAATTTGTAATTACACTACTAGCAAAAATTTCCATAATAGCATTTGCATGTCTACTTAAGATATTTTCTAGTTTATTTTCTATACCGTTAATGTGTTTTATATCAAATTCAAAATCACCCAGAAAATCCATCGACCTAGCTAGTCTAGAATTAAGACCTTGTTGGTTGAAGAAAATATTTTAAGCTAATGTGATATGTTATACTTTTTCGCCAATAGCTAGTGCCTCCACATATTTTAAGCATTTACCAGAATAGCCAAATCTAAATTATACAACGCTTAGTTCCTTTCACATGGTTTTAGTATTATAGGGATTAACACACAATCAGTTGTGGCTAGAATACCCTCAAGGATATTCTTGGGATCCAAGGTAGACTATTTTAGATTAAGTGAAACTTTCACAAAGTAGTATAAATATATCTATATCAATGCATAATAATCATAACTAAGAAGTGATATTACCTCAGTCCTTCGTGCAAACCTACTGAAGAACACAATGTAGCAAAGTAGAAGATGCCTTTGCTAGCTCCTAGAACAATACCTCCACATAAAAAAGATGAAGAGTAATCCTTCAACATATAAACTTTGGTAATCAAGGCATTCATATATAAAAATATAAAACAACATGCATCTAAGCTACTTATAAATTATGGTATTGAATCAACATGTATATAAACACTACATTAACACCATCAAGTAGACAACACAACAGCAGATCTATATTATTAGACTAAAGAATAATGATTACAACCATCTTGGCTGGATCAAGCTTCCTCTAGTCCTCAAGCTCCACTTTCTCTCTCTCTCTCTCTTTACCTCTTGGCATCATAACATCTATATCTCATAGAAAGTTTTGAGAATCATTTGACAGCCATTTGACCTCCACCACAATGCTCAAGCATCCAATATATAGAGGATTAGAGACTTATCCTTGCTAATTGTCTCATGTGCTCCTTTAAGTCAAAATCTAGGGCGTTTCCTCACTTTATTACTCTTTCCCTTTCGATGCGACTCTGTTAGAAATAACATTGTCCTTAGTTAGGTCGAAGGTAGATGTCTCCTGCTTTCTGGGGCTGACATTTGAGTGAAAACCAGAGTTCTAGTCAGTCAACACATTGTTTGACCTATAGAATCTAACAAATCTTGGTTAAACCTGCCCTTTAGGAAAAACAGTGAGTTAACCTACGGACTAACTCCCTTGGCTAGCGCATGGGGAGCATCCTAACTCCTCTTTCCTGTTTCAAAAGTGCACTACCTTGGAAAATAGGCTTGAGAATTAGGTCATGTCTTTAACCAAAATATATTTCTCCTCTAAGCTGATGAGGAGGTCATTTTCCTATATAATAGATGCCCCCTAAAGTGTGAGGTTAGAGATGGCTGAAATACTTTATAAATTTTGTTTGGAAAAAGATAGAGAGGATCAGAGCTTTAAGACTGTGGGAAACCTTAAACAGACTACATATGCCAAAAATATAGTATTATGTCTCAAGGCAGGCATTCCCATGCTCAGTAGCTATTTCAAACTAATTTCTCAAAAGAGGTATGACAATCATGTCCACCGATAAGTATAATGTGGAACTGTTTCATAATATGATGATCGTGAGGAGTTGTCTTCAAAATCAATATACATAGCTTGGGAGTGGAAACAAGTTTGTGTGATGTGAACCTCTACCCAAGGTCTTAGTCATGGATTTATTTGGACATCATATTTCAGCACATGTGAATAAAGGAGTTGATATCGAACATGTGAGAAATTGTTTGATTCCCAGTCAATAATGAAAATTGATAGCAGACGCGAGGATGGACATTGGTAATGATGATGGTGTCCAAGATGTGTAGTACAATATAACGATTTTGAAGAATTATGTTTTCATAAAAAACTCGTAGAATCAATTTTTTCTCAGCCAATGATGAAAACCCCCAATAAAAAATAAGGTAACCTGCGACTAATAACTGTAATTTCCAAGGTAATTATATGTTTTTGAATCTGCTTCCTAGATAGAGTGTTTAAGTCGATAGGAAGAGACATGTTTAAAGGTAGGAAATAATGTGTCCTACATCTCTCGAAATGAAACGGGACAAGAATAATTTGTTTTGGAGATAAATTTTGAGCAATGGGTCAAATAGACATAGGGAATGATGGAAGCATATGGTCGATGGTTGATATAGCAAGCAGAGGATATGTGGATCCATTGAACAATAGAAGGCATCCATTGAACAATAGAAGGCATGACATAAAGTTTTACCATGAAGCATAGACTCATGAATACCAAATAGTGTTAGGATACATGGATGCAGGAAAATCAAAGCATACAAAGGCTAAACTCATAGAATTGTAAGGTTCATCCGAGAGGCTAAAAAAAAGTTTCCTAAGGGAGAGCCATGTTCAAGGGAATGACTGCTGCCAAAAATCCTTCTAAATAGAGATATTTGTTCACTGTTTTGTTGAATTTTTCCCCATCTGATTAAGTTTAATGAGTCCAGGTGGGTAAAACAAGTGGTCTTTTCATATTTAGATATTCTAAAAAGATCGTAAAGAGAAACTTGAGTGGGGTCCCTTTGTCATGGTTGATAACATGGTGCGACAAACCTTTAATACTACCTGACACAATTCCTTTTCTATAAGTTATTGTACCAAGTCTGGATAAAGTGATAAAACCATGCTCAGTAGACATTTGCCTCATTTTATTACGAGTACAAGGGCACATAGTAAACTCAACATTCTTGGTGAAATTTTAATGAGTCACACGAGGAAAAATCAATAGGTCTTCATAAAATTGTGACAAGTCAGGATAAGAAAACTCAATATGTCTTTTTCAGTTTAATGAGCGAGGAAAAAGAGATAAGATAATTGCTCAAGTCTTTTCCATACATGTTTTATGAGTCCGAAGAAGATAACTCAGGGATTTTTTCAGTTCAAGAGAGAGAAAAGGTCCCAAAAAATAAAGTGCTCATATCGTCTTCGTAGGAGTTTTATGAGCCCGAAGATGGTAACTTACGGATTTTTTGTTTTAAGAGAAAGAAAAAGTCTCAAAAAATAACACACTCATATCTTCTTTGTAGTAGTTTAACAATCCCAAATAAGTAGGGTCGAGGATTTTCAGATTAATGAGCAAGAGAAATACCAGAAAAAGAATGCTCACTCTTCTTCGTGGTACTTTAACGAGCCTAAATAAGGAGACTCGAGGTTTTCGAATTAACAAAAAAAACAAATACAATAAAAATAATGCTTGGATGATGGATCTTATGCTTGATAGTATAAGCATCTATGTTGAAAATTTCTTCATAAGGCCAAGGGAAAACATTGTGGAAGTCCTTAATACGGTAGTTGAAGCTCACAATTTCCTCAAGATTGCAATTAGCTTCAGTTTGAATGTTTTCCATGATACCCATTTTGATTGAGATATCAATGAGCATAGTCTTTTAAAGATTTCCCAAGTTCCCTTGCAAATCCATAGTTTGGATAGTTATATAAATTTGGGGAAAAACCTCACGTGGCTCAAAAGAGAGGACTTTTAGAAGTGTCATGTCCAAATTAAAGGTTTACCAAGGTCTCTCCTCTAAAGACAAGATCTCTTGAATAACTTCGTCTATAGGTAGTGTTGGAAATAATACTAAGAGGGGGGGGGGGGTGAATCAGTATTATCTGGTTAATTATTTTCTTTTTCAAACCTAGAACATATACGCTACTTTAGTTAGAGAAAACTGCGTATATATGCAACTATAGATAAGGAAACCCATGTATACCATACAGACTTATAATTTAAAATATTCTACAGATGTTGAACATTAATCTGTGCATCAAGATCATATAAATAGTAACCATGAACAAAAAAATAGAGCAGAAGACAATCACACACAAGAACACAAGATATAAGGTGGAAAGCCAATGTGGGCGAAGACCACCTGCTGCAATATGTCTCTATCTTTTCAATTAGAAACTTCTTTTTACAATGATTTTGTAATGGTGTAGCCCTTTACCAGTACGTAGGCTGCTACCTGCAAAGAGCTACAACCCTCTCTTGTTTCCTAGCGTCTCCTGGAAGGGAGATACAACCCCCTTAGTTCTTGTACTGGTTGAGATACTAGTATGCAGGCTGCTACCTGTAGAAGACTACAACCTTCTCTTCCTTCCAGGGACCATGCTTCATAAATTTTCAAACATCAAGAATTTCTGCATCAACCAATCACCTTTTCACCAATCAAAAATGAATCAAAATAAACACTTTTCTGACGACTATACCCGGATCATAATAATAGTAATCACACCCCATTTCTGAACCCAGAACACTGTAGCAATAAACAGAAGCAGCTAGAACATAAATCAAGAGATGTACGCTACTTCACTATTTAGAAACCTGCGTGCATACGCTTCTGCGACTTTCCCTTACAAGAACAACGTGTATATGCTTCTTCGCTTCATTGAACCTGCGTACAGATCTATAAATTCATTCTTTCAAACATTCAGATATTAGTTAACCCAGATTATCAGATTTATAGATCAAGCATGTGCCACATATCATAGATCAAAACCACATAGAGATACCACTATTCCAGCCTTAAGATTTTGACCCATCAATAGAACTTATCCTTCTCCTTGCACTTAGGTTCCTTCTTCATTCAGATCTAGATCTGCACCATAACCCAATCACATTATTCCAGATCTAGCACTTTTTTAGATATTCAATAATTTAGAAGATGCCTTACCAAATGATCTCCTTCCTCTTTTATAGCCTTAGGCCTTTCACAATACCACAGACCAAAAACCATAACAATTGAATACCATGGACCCAATACTTCGGATCAACACTTATAACAAGATACCATGGTCCAAAACCATAGGTTCAAATACCAAAGACTAAATACCATGAACCAACCATAAGATTTCCCATGTGCGTGCGCTTTTCTCTGCATGAAAGTGCGTGAACTTTTCTCTGCATGAAAGTGCGTGAACTTTTCTCTGCATGAAAGGAACTTTTCTCTGCATGAAAGTGTGTGAACTTTTGGTTCACACCTTTTGTGCGAGAAACCTGTGGAACCAGAAAATAACTTTGTTGCACTATAATTTGTCATCTGAGATGAGTGGGTTTCCATCAAGTAAAACATATGTATCATAATGCCAATAATCTCCCCCTTTGGACTTGATGGCAACAACAACCAATCACTCTCCCCCTTTGACATCAAGGGCAAAGGGGCAGACTGCCATACTCCCCCTGAGTACTTGTTGAAAACTTTGAACGAGCTCCCCATTTGTATATGCTCTGTGCTAAAATGTTGTCTGTAACAAGATGTTCTACAAGAGAGAACATGACTCCATACATTATATGTAACCTTCCTATTATCAAGACTCATACATACATCCATCTCCCATCCAGGTGGGAATACACAAGATAGACAAAACTCATTGATCCCACGCATAGTGGGGAAACCAAAATTGGTCATTACATGACCTTGATATGAAAAGAAGTACATGACATAGAGACAAGAACAACTATCAGCAGAATCAACCTTCAGACCAACACACATTGAACTACTCCACCAGAAAACTCTTGAGAAATCAAACCAGGGACTTCTAAGATAATGCCAACAATGCATCATTAGAAGAATATATGCTCCCCCTGAACCTGTGTCAAATGATCTCTTATAGACCCATTCAACCCACATAGACCGGAAAATGTACGTGTATCCACTTGCGTACAAAAGACAAGACTCAACAGCAGGATGATGCATCAACAACCCCCAGCTTTTGCCTGAGGTATTCAAATGTCTCCCTGGGCAATGGTTTGGTGAAAATTTCAGCAACTTGTTCCTTGGAGGGAACATATTCAAATTTGACCTTTTGTTACAACACTTGTTCCTGGAGAAAATGATACTTGATCGGTATGTACTTGGTCATTGAATGCATGACTGGGTTATTTTAAATGTTGATTGCACTTGTATTATCACATAAGATGGAGGTAGGTGGAGTAGAAGTGATTTGAAAATCTTGTAAGGTTTGCATCATCCAAAGGAGTTGAGTGCAACAGGATGCAGCAGCCACATATTCTGCTTCAGCTGTAGATAATGCAATAGAACTTTGTTTCTTGCTGAACCAAGATACTAATCTGGAACCCATAAAGAATGCACCACCACTAGTTCTTTTTCTGTCATCCACGCTTCCAGCCTAATCTGCATTTGTATAAGCATGAAGAGTGAGATCCGCATCTCTAGGACACCATAGGCCATAGGTTTGAGTTCCTTGAAGATACTTGAACATTCTCTTTACTGCCTGAAGATGAGTTTCCTTAGGATTTGCCTGAAATATTCCAACCATTCCTACTGTATGCATTATGTCTGGTCAGGTACCTGTTAAATAGAGAAGACTTCCAATCATGGACCTATAGGTTGGTTGATGCACTATTGTTGATTCATCATTTGCACTGAGGCTGCATCCTGTGACCATAGGAGTGCATACTAGTTTCCAATCTTCCATGCCATACTTCTTCAAGATCTGCTAGAGATACTTGGTTTGAGATAAAAAGATACCACCTTTATTTTGTTGGATTTGTAAACCAAGAAAATATGTCAGTTCTCCAAGCAAAGACATTTTGAATTCATTCTGCATCACCTAGGCAAAGTTTTGACTCATAGCTTCTTCATTTTTGCCAAAGGTGATATGATCTACATACACAACAAGTATTAGCAATTTTTTATTCTCAATTTTTATATAAATATTGCTATCTACTGATGCTTTTGAAAAACCTTGTTGATGAAGGTATTTGTCCAGACTATAGTACCAAGCCCTTGGAGCCTGTTTGAGACCATAGAGAGCCTTCTTTAGTCTGCATACAAGATTTGGATCATTACCAAGGATGAATCCATCTGGTTGCTCGATGTACACTTCTTCTTCTAAGTCTCCATTTAGAAATCCTGATTTCACGTCCATTTGAAATACTTTGAACTTCTGAAAGCTAGAGAGAGTAAGGAACATTCTGATGGCCTCAAGTCTAGCAACAGGAGAAAACGTTTCTTCAAAGTCTATTACTTCTTGTTGAGCATACCCTTTACAAACAAGTCTGGCCTTATTTCTAATCACTTCCCCATTTTCATTCAACTTGTTTTTGAAGATCCATTTTGTCCCTATGACATTCTTATCTTTTGGTCTAGGAACCAACTCCCAAGTGTTATTCTTTTCGATATGCTCAAGTTCTTCATCGATTTCCTTGACCCAACATTCATCTTTGCATGCCTCTCTTACATTTTGTGGTTCAGTGGAGGAAAGTAATGCCAAATAGCTTGAAGCTTCTACAATTGTTCTTCTTTTTTGTATACCTGCCTCTTTTTGCCCCAAAATTTGAGTTTCTGGATGATTCTTTTGAACATATCTGGATGGAGTCTTCTTTTCTATCCTTATCTGTTCCTCTGGTGCCTCTTGAGCTTCTTCTTCATCATAAGTCTGATTTGATGTTGAAGGATAGTCCTCATCATCTTCAAAATATTTGAAATTTACTTGCTTAGGAATGTTTCCTTCTTCATCAACCACTACATGAATGCTGTCAACAATTCTTCCAAGTCTTTTATTGTAACACTTATATGCTTTGCTATAGGGAGAATAACCAAGGAGAATGCCTTCATCTACTCTAGGTTCAAACTTGCCAAGATTTTCATCATTATTTTTAATATAGCATTTGCTACCAAAATTTTTGAAATGTTTTACCATAGGAGTCTCACCATACCAGAGCTCATGAGGAGTTTGAGTATTGTTTACCTGGACATTTGTCTTGTTGAGAATAACAACTGTAGCAAATACGGCTTCACCCCAGAAGGTTGCGGGAGTTCCAAACTCATCAAGCATAGCACGAGCCATTTGTTGAACCGTGTTGTTCATCCTTTCCACTACTCCATTTTGCTGAGGAGTCCTAGCTATAGAGAATTCCCTTCTTATTCCATGTTCTTCACAAAAATTGAAAAATTCATTTGAGGTAAACTCCCCACCTCTATCAGACGTGAGGCATTTAATTTTGTGATCTGATTCGTTTTCAACCAAAGATTTTAAGGATTTGAATTTTTTTGAAGGCTTCATCTTTGTGCTTCATCATTCCTATCCAAACCATCCTTGAATAGTCATCAATGAATAATATAAAGTATTCTTCTCCCTGAGGCGACCTTTTCCTAGATGGATCACATACATCAATATGGACAAGCTCAAGTGGCCTGCTAGCTGATCCTTCCTTCTCAGGGAAGTTAGTTCTGGTTTGCTTACCAAACAGACATGATTTGCATGTTGTATTTATTGGCATTATGATGCATGTGTTGTACTTGATGGCAACCCTCTCATAGAAGATCATCTCACTTGTATACATTCAGATGAATCTACAAATATCAGATGTGACAGAGTGCATGGGTTACC
>APFE030121424.1:15082-30408 GCA_000404065.3 Pinus taeda
ATTTATTAATATTTAACCTGGTAAAAAAATAAGTAATTTAACTCACTAAATATACATTTAACTATATATAGATATTAATGGACACAAACGTGGCACAATGCGGATAATTTTAATGCCAGCAACGTATAGCATAAACCATAGACGCAACAATGAAGCTAGATAAATGTGTATATGCACCGGGCCACAGCATTAAAGGCTACTGTCAGGTTACTGAAACCCGGATGTCATTACAGTGATAACGTGGCGAAATTTGAGTGAAATTGGCATTGGTATTTAACCTATATGGACCCAGCTGTGGAGCATTAAAGGCTGCTATCAGATTGCTTTCTTAAAACTAAGTATTTATATTTTAATATAATATATATATTCATTAGATTCCTCAAGACTTTTTCATACATATATACATGAAAAACTTATCTCTTTTTATTTTTATTAATTTTATATTTCAATTATCTAGCATTACTAATAAATATTCTTTTATATTTTTCCCTAGGTTGAGATTCTCTTATTCTGGTTATAATGTATATATATATGTATGGTTGAACTTTCTTTTTTTATTTTTTTTATACATTTATCATATATATATATATTAATAATAATAATAATAATAATAATTTATTTGTAGTATAACAGTTATTTTAATAATTTTTATTGGTACTTTAGTTAGTTTTAATTAATAATTAATTAATTAAATTTATTTTTTTATTTTTTATTTTTATAAACATTATAATTAAAAAAAATTGTAACTTTGATAGGACTTTTTTTTTCTTGTTTTTACATGTTTATTATTCATTTCATTACAAGGGAGGGTAGCACAAGATTTGAACCATACATATTCATTATTCACCTCGCTAGGAGGGGAGGGTAGCACAAGATTTGAACCACTTCTTCATTTCCAATTCCATGGCCATTGGCACAAAATTTGAACCACTTCCAGTTCCGTGAGACTTCATTTCCATGACCACTTTCCATGGCCATTGCCACAAGATTTGCATTATTCATCTCACTACAAGAGGAGGTTAGCACAAGATTTGAACCATACATATTCATTATTCACATATTCATTATTCACCTGGGGAGGTTAGCACAAGATTTGGGGGAAGGGTAGCACGAGATTTGAACCACTTCTTCATTTCCATTTCCATGGCCATTTGGCACAAGATTTGAACCACTTCCTATTATGTGAGACTTCATTTCCTTGACCACTTTCCATGGCCATTGCCACAAGATTTGAACCCAAGACTTCGGGGTTGGGTGAGACTTCATTTCCATGACCATTACCATTTAAGCTACCCCAAACAAACTTAACATTATAATATTTATTTTCTTTCTTTTTTTTTCTATTTTTACTTTTCCTTATTTGTATTTTATTAATTTTTCTTAATGTATTTTATAACATCTAATTTTAATTTAATCTTTGTCTCTATTGTATTTATTTGTTCTATTAAATCAAACTAACCTCTTTATTTTTATGATAAACCATACTCAACAACATTTATCTTCTCCAAATAATAATATAAAAATTTATTAAATATTTTTGCCATGACCAACAACATCTATACTCTCTAAATAATTTACCCAATATACAAACTAGTTAACTTATGTGGAAAGATACAAACTCATACCTAACTCAATAACGTTTATCCATTCGAAATAATTTAAACGTTTATAATCCTAGCGAAATAATTTACCCAATATACAAACTAGTTAAGTCATGTGGAAACATACAAACTCGAGTCAAAAGAGAAGTTATTCAACTTTATTTGCTGGTCCATTGTTATATTTGATTAAGAAGTGTTTTGTTTTTTGGTGATATTTTATTGATGACGATGATGATGATTAATGTTCATTAAGACCAATGTGGTGTATCGGACTTTAAGAAAGTAAGAAATTAATTGAGATTCTTTAATATTTTATTTCTATGATCAAAAAGAAGGGAGAGGAACATTCCTCAGTCACTATAGTTATGTTGGCTCGGCAAGTCAAGGAAGTTGGTGGTGTGGAAAATGTTTTGGAAATGTGAACAAATGTGAGTACGAGTCAGGCAATCCAAGAGAAAGTGTTTTTCATCCTCAACACTCTTAGTATCACAAAGGTGATATATTCTTTCATCCCAAGGTGTTTTGGGAATATACCAACACCTGGTTTCACTTAGGAGCTCATGCAAGTTAGTTCTTATCTTCGCAATGTTCATTTTCTTCTTAGCACTGGGCAAGACAAAAAGATAATTCTGGTTAGCAAGAGTGGGGTTCATCATCTCTTTATAATACCTTAGCTTCTTATGACCCTCTAGCTCCTTATCATCCCACAACTTGTCCTTAAATTTAGAAGTAATAGTATCTTTAATATTATCGTTATTCTCCAAGATGATATCCTCCTTTATCCCCTAATGGTCAAGCCAAGACTGGCATCCTTATGTCATCCTCACTAGAGACGGAGGTGGGGTTTTTGGCTAAGTAGAAGCAATTTTGGGGAACCTCTCGGTCTCCAATGTTGTAAAGTTTCTTCTTATACATTAGATACCTAAACATAGACATGCTTTCAATGGGACATCTGCTAGCTTCAATCAAAATGATAGGATAAAGAGTATTTCCTTTAATATTGAGTTTGTAGGTTATAAATTTCTTTTGGATCAACTCAATCTTCCTCCACAATTCTCTAGATAAATTGCAACCCCAAACCTCATAGCCATATAAAATAACAGGGGTGACTAGAGTATCAAAGATAGAATTATTTTTACTCCAAACCTAAAGATCCATCAACTTATAATTTTTTTTGATCTTATAGTAAGATTTCCAACCTCCAATAATCCTTTTCTCATTGTTGTAGTTTCAGTTGAACTAATGATGAATGTCAATACCTAAATATATGTATGAAGAAACCTTCTCCAAGTGATTGTTATCGTATATGAAATTATCATGGTTGATCTTTTTGGGTTTAATTATCATAACTTTAGTCTTGTTGGTATTAATAGTCATACCCATCTTGGAGTAGTAATCATGGAGGGTTTTGAGTTGCTTATCGAGATCATGATGGATTCTGGCTAAAAGAACGATATCGTCAACATAAAGGAGAAGGGTAATGACCATACTAGTGATCTTGGGGCCAAAGCATCTCGTAGCTTCCAAACACTCTTCAAGCTTATCATTGTAAATTCCAAAAAGAGTAGGGATAGGGTGACACCCTTACTTAATGTCGATATTTCATTTAATTTCTTTATACCAACCCTCTGTGGTTTTAAGCTTGGAAACAACACTCTTGTATAGTCGAATCACATAAACCCTCAACTCGAGAGGAACCATTATCTCTTCGAGTCTTTGCCGAATTTTATCTCGAGGGACCGCATTGAAATATTTTCTAAATTCAACAAAATAATAGAAGAGATCAGTTTTCCTATTGCGACATTCTTTGATAATGATCCTAATAGTGATAATATGGTCAATAGTTGAGTGATGTCTTTAAAATTAGGTTTCCCTTTAGCGCTTTTACCATGAGTTTTAAGCTAGAGGCTAATATTCTTTTCCAAAATGATCCCATATAGTTTGGCTAATATATGGTTGATCATAATGGTCCTATAGTTAAAGGGGATGTTCTTATCACCACTTTTAAAGACATACACAACAAGGATTTGTGTCAAAGGCTTATGGAAACCTTTGTTTACCGCCAAATCGAGAAGCTTGTAGATATGAGGGAGGAGGTTAGACCTTCCCATTTTGAAAATTTTAGCTTGGTAGCCTTCAATATATCTAGCTTTCTCGTTTGTGAGTTTCTTGATCCCAAACTCCACATCTTCCGGAGAAAATATATCCTCTTCTACAGGAGTGTTGGGATAGGGTCCCCAGGGTCAGTTTTGGGGTTAGTTAACCTAGATTTTGTATAAGTTTTTGTAAAAAAATGTAAAGTCTCTTCGAAATGTAGATGTGGAGCGTGCAGGTAGATAGGAGTCAAAGGGGTCTTAGCCCCTTGTTTGGATAAGTAAATAAGTCGGTTTTGAGACCCACCCATGGTTCGTGGACCATGGTATTGTATTGAATAAAACTATATATAATCAAGTCATAGCGAGTCTAAGAAGCAGCGAAGAACAAGTAAGTCAAGATAGAGATTGTTTTGGGCAAGCCCTAAGGCACAAAGGCTCTGCTCCCTGTACTTAGGCGAAAGGGGAAGGCTACTACAGCTGAGTGCGCAGGAGGCCTTGGAAATTCTGCAGCTGAGTGTGCAGACCCCTGCAGCTGAGTGTGCATGGTAAAGGAGTCTATAATTTGAACGTTGAAGCTTAATAAACACTGATTTTGAATAAATATTATGCATCTAAGTATTATTTTCTATTTTGTTTATGTTATGATCTATCGCTCTATGATATGTTTATGGAAAAATGTCTACATGTTGCACGAATCTAATGAATCTATCATAATTATGCATGTCTTAAGTAATTATCTGCATTCACAAAGTTAAGGGTTAATTTTGTTATAATTTCTGATGAATTGGATAGATCTGTGCGAAGGCAGACTTAGGGTTATTGATTAGTGTGTGAAAGTAGATAGACTACTCCCTTAGGGTCTATAAAGACTAATCGTAGACCTTCGCAAAGGTCTAGACGTTGTTTTAATTGAGCTACAATATCATGCCATAGAAGGATACCGATCTGTGCTAAGTAAGATCTGAGCTGCAAGAGCTTAAGACCACTTATCACACAGTCTCTAGATGCAAAAACATGGTTCTATGATCCCCCAATACTGCTTCGGGTGAGACTGCAGCCTGCGCTATGCAAGTTGTTGCCGAAAGGGCCAACAGTTATGGTTTTGTTGGTTGATGCGAACAACTTTGAACCTGGGTCAGGCCCCCTTAAGCTAATAAGGAGTGTTTAAGATGTGACCCACAGTGTCCTAAGAGTCATAAAAATTATTAAGATAAATATATCAATTCTTTAAGGGGATCAAATTATTTTCTTTTGTTTTACATACAAGAATACTCCAAAACTTTCTAGTCTCAACTTTAGAAAGGTGAATAAGATCCTCTTTCCTCTTATTAATATAAGATCGTTTCTTACCTTTGATAAGAGCTTTGCACACCCATTTATTTTCAAGATTTATAATTTTGTTACAGGCATCTCCAATTTCTTTCCTAGCAGTTTTACAATCATTATCATACTAAAGGTTGGAAGTTCTATTATTATTTTTATACAACACCCTAGTAGAGAATTTGTTAATGGTAGTAGAGAGGATTGTAGTAAAATTGTAGTAGATACGATCAATTGTATCATTTTATGTTAAGAAAACTAAATCCTTCTTTAAATTCTATAAGAAAAGATCCACTTTACTTATGTCAAAACAAATGTGCCTTTGGCTCTCACAACTCTTTTGTATGCAAATGGTGTGCATGCCAAGATTTAGGGTTAAGTATAAAGGTTTGTTGTTAAAATCAAGCTCGTGGTCATTTAGGAAGTTGAAAGTCCCAATACATTAAGAACATGGGTGTCAAATATTACATAATCCACAACACTACTACCCAACCCATGCATATAAGTCATCTGGCCAAAGGGTGGCCACTTGTTAATTCCAATACAAATTATTAGATCCTGGGAGTTGCAAAGCTTAATAAGCTCGGTACCAAATAGGTTCTCAGTTGTGTCTTCAGAATTTATTTTGAATCTATTAACTAAGTTACAGTCCTCATCTAGTAGGGAAATATTGTAATTAATAAATGTTTTTTTTCCTAGTATTTGTTTTTTCAATTTTATTTAAATTTTGGTTAATATTTTTTAAAATTATAAGTTTGGATTATGTAATTTATAAAATCAAAGTATTTAGGGGATCTTCAAGATGTTAAATTTATTTATGCATTTAAAAACACATTTTAAATAAGAAGAATCACAATCTCTCCCAAAATTGTATCGTCAAATTTCAATGAAAAATGCCAAAACATCTATTAATTAGATTGTGTCTTAGATAGACACTAAAGACATGTCATAAGACACTGAAATTCCATTGTAAGAGGTTGAAACTATGACTAAAAATTTAATCAAAATGGGACTATGGAAATTTTAATAAGCTTGAATTGTGTAATTTACAATATCAAATTACTCAAGGGTTTTTCGGGGTGTTGAAGCATTCAAAAACACATTTTACATAATACGAAATCACATTCTCACCCAAAATCGTATCATTAGTTTCTTATGAAAAAGGCCAAAACATCTATTAATTAGATTGTGCCTTAGATAAACACTAGAGACATTTCAGAAGACCCTCAAAACCCTGGTAATTGGTTGAGAGTCTGAATGAAAGCTTATTTGAAATGGACTATGGAAACAACCATACTGGGACTATGGGAATTTTTTTTTTTGAAGTGAGGAACTTTGCATTATGTCAAATAAGGATTACATAGGCCAAAAATTTCCTACTACTAGTCTTCCCGAAGGGAAACTAGACCAGTAACATAAGTTCATAGTCTTAAGGTTGTTAAGATATCGTCTAATTAGAGCATCTTGTAAATAGGAACTTATAAAAATATGCTAGTTGTGCCAGACTTTGACATACATCAACATGAGAAGACAAAAAAGACTACTAGTGTTGTAAACAAAAAACCGATTAGTCATAATAACTATTGGGTAGAATCTCCAGGAATTCGTGTTGGCTTATCACCACCCTCATCCGAGGAGAATGAGATGTTCGTTGATTCCTGGGTAGAATGGTCAACTTACGTTCAATATTGCCATTTTTTCCTTTAACTTTACCAATATGTTAGAGTTCTCCTTTTTATTCCCCCTGTATCTGGTGGCAATATTCAAATGAAATTTAATCATATGTTGGTTTTGTTCCATGATCGATGAAGTGACGGGAGCATCCAATACACCAAATATAGTGGGAGTCGTATCCCCTTTTGTGTAAGTTGGCATCATATCAAGGCGAGGTGGTGAACCCCTACTCTTGGGTACCCTTCTTATGGGAGGGACTGTGGAAATTTTAATTGAAATGGGACTATGGAAATTGATGTTAAAACTTTATCCAAAGAAAATGAGCTTTACTTCTTGAGAGGTTCAAAATAAAACAAAAAACAAACTTAACATTATTTAAGTTAAAATTTTGTGGGGAGAAGTAAGGATGAGACCCACTTTTTGGGAAATAAACTTTCAAGAGGAATTTCCAAACTTGATAGAGCTTTGCACAATCCTTGACAAATATTTTTCATTTAATATGAAAATTGACCTCTATCTATACTCCATCTAATTCAAAAAGAAAAATAAAAAAAATGACTAAAAAAATTATACTCTCATTTACGCAAGGTGCTCTCCAGCCCAGTTTGGAAGAGATGTTGTTTGGTTATGTTTTGTTATGTTATGTAAGCATATTGACTTAGTTAAATTACATAAAACATAAAATAAATAAATAAATAAAAACATTTAGATCCATATTAACTATGGATCTATCAAAAGTTGAGAGGGATCAAAACTCTGCACGTGCAAAAGTTTCCTCAAGTTTTACTCTAAAAAAAAGGTTCTCATTGATCCTCTCGGCCCTTGATAGATCAAGAGTTAATATGGATCTACACTGATTTTAATATTTTTTAATTAAAATTTAAATTGTTCAAATTTTAAGGCACTATCATTAATGAAACTTTAAATGTAATTGTTTTCCCATCCAAGCCACTGAACCAAAGCCATACAAATTCAATAATTTTGGTAAAAAATTGTGCTAGGGATGCCCATATTGACACTAGGCCAACATCGTTGTGATTGGAGGAAAGAGTTAAAAAAAAATTCCACTCTTTCTAATAGCCAAATTTATTATTACAACTGCTTCATTTTAATATTTTTTAATTAAAATTTGAAATTATACAAATTCAATAATTTTGGTAAAAAATTGTGCTAGGGATGCCGATGTTGACACTAGGCAAACATCATTGTGATTGGAGGAAAAAGTAAAAAAATAAAAAAAAATATCACTCATTCTAATAGCCAAATTTATTATTACAACTGCGTCATTTTAATATTTTTTAATTAAAATTTGAAATTGATTGGGGACTGCGCACGCCTGAACCCTGACTGGCCCCCCGACCCCTCTTGGCCCTGCCTGGCAGCTTCGCTGCAGGGTCCGCCTCTGCTCTTGCAGGCCCTCCTGGGCTCTCCTCCCCAACCTCGCGCCCTCTCGAGCCTCCTGCTCGGTCCCGGCTACGGGGCCTTCCTTCTTGTTTTTACCTGCCTCCGTTCTCTCACCCAGCCGGCCTTGTGCTGGGCTCCGCCGCCATGCCCGGGTCTGACCCCCCCCGCGGCTCCTAACTCCGAAGACAATGAGAAACTTTTCGCATCTCTCATCCCTGAGAATGCTTCCTCAAGAATTTGTCCCTCTGCATCCAAGTTTGTCAAGAAACTAGAAGAAATCCCTGAAGTATCCCTTCCTCCTAGTCTCCCGAGGAAGGCTGCGATCACTTTAGCTGAGAGGGGTCTCGTCGGCCAGTTTACTGGCCTTTGGCCCTCACCTAGAGCAGTTCAAAAATGGGTGGAACGTAACTGGGACGCGATAATACAAGGGAAAATAGCTATCAGATTCTGTGGACGAGGCTTCTATACCTTCCTTTTCGAATCAAAAGAGGACCGGAACCTCATATTCAGAAACGGCCCCTACTTCATGGACTCGAGAGGTCTCTATTTGAATAGATGGACTCCCGACTTCGATCTGGAAATGGACATCCCAAATGGAGTCCCAGTTTGGGTCCGTCTGCCTCATCTTCCTCTACATTGCTGGGGGGATGAATCTGTAAAGGCTATTGGGAACGCAGTAGGAAAATACATCGACAGATCCAAACCAAAGGAAAACATGCATGCCTGTGCAAGGATCTGCGTCGAAGTCGACCTAGGGAAAGGCCTGCCGGAAGCCATCAAGATCAAAGTGGACCAATGGACCCATGTACAACAGCTAGATTACGAGCAACTTCCTTTCAAATGCAAGGTATGTCACGAATACGGACACTTTGCAAATAGATGTAGCAAGTTAAAAGCAAATGACTCAAATGAAAATTCTGAAAACCCTGAAGGCTCATGGGAACAAGTTAAGAAAAAGAAATCAAACCCCCCCTCCAAGTTCCTAGCTCCAAGTCTTCCCCGGAATCCCTAGCTACCCCTCCTCCTCCCCCTCCTATTTCAATTCAGCCTTTCCCCTCATCCTCTAATCCCTTTGAATCCCTCTCAGTCGAAGACCCCCTCCCCTCCCCTCCCTCTCCCCGAGCCACTGCCCTCGCAGTCATCCCCTCCTCCTCGCTGCCCCCATCCTCCCCTCCTCCCACAACAGATTGCATTCTCACTAGAAACAAAATGAAAGAAGAAAGCCTCACCTCGGATCCACCGAGAAAAGCAGGTAGGAAGTCAAATAAAGAGATAAGAGATGAAACAGCAGCAAAAGAAATGGCCACGGGAACTCAGCAGCCGATGGACTCATTCTTGGACAAATAAAAAGGAAGTGGGGAAAAGCCAAAGGAGAGGAGCAGGGCTCACCAAAAAATTAGTAAGTAATGATATTGGTCTCTTGGAACTGCAGGAGATTGGGCTCCTCTCTAAAAACAAATGCAGCCCGGGATCTAATCAATCAAGAGCAGCCAAATCTCTTCTTAATCCAGGAGACCAAAATGTCCAACCAAGACTTCCAAAGTCACACCAAAAGATTCAGAAATTACACAGGTACAGCTATAGACTCAGTGGGCGCCTCAGGAGGAACAGGAACTCTATGTAACAAGAGAAAATGGGACCTTATAAGTCACAAAGCTAGCAACTGGTGGGTCAGAACAGACATTAAAAACAAAGTTTCAAAAGAAGAATACACCATACTCAACATTTACTCCCCAAACCATTACAAGGATAAAGCCTACTGCTGGGAATCCATCAACTCAGAGCTGCAGGCCTCCCAAGACAGGAATACTTTTTTGGGTGGAGATTTGAATCTAATAAGGAACAACGAGGAAAAAATAGGTGGGAATTTCCTTGCTGACCCATCAAGAGACTCGCTTGAAGCAATAATAGAAACCTACAACCTCATTGACATCCCCCCTAACAATGGCAAATTCATGTGGAGCAATAAGAGAGCTGGAATTCACAATATCAAAGAGAGATTGGACAAAATATTAATCCACGAAAGAATTGTCGCAGGCTTCTCCTCAAATAAAAGCAAAATAGTCCACGCCTCAGCCTCAGATCATAAGCCTGTGGTTATGATCCTAGACAATGGAAGAAACCTTGGGCCCCTTCCCTTCAAATACAACAAATCCTGGGACTCTAAGGATGATTTCAGAAAGCTCATCAAAGACCACTGGGCGACCGAAGTCATAGGCTCTCCCCATTACATTTTGGAAACGAAACTAAAATCCTTAAGAGCAGCAATAAAGCAGTGGGCTAAAGAGAACGCAGCAATGGGAAATAAAAAAAGAGCAGAGTTACAATGGCAAATGGAACAGTGGAATCAGGAAAAAGAGGACAATCAACTCTCAAAGGAAGACCAATTCTGGGAAAACGAAATGTACAGGGAACTCTACAAGCAAAATAGAGAGGACGAAGAAGAACAGAGACAAAAATCGAGGTGCCTTTGGCTCAGAGCTGGAGAAAAAAACACCTCCTTCTTTCACAACAGCACTAAGATCAGACGAGCTGGAAATCAAATTGACAAAATCATAGCAGAGGGGAAAGAAATCAGCAAACAAGAGGAAATTAAAGCAGCAGCGCACAACGACTTCAAATCCCTCTTATCAGCAGTCCCTCAGACTTCGAACAACACGGATTTTCTAACCTCAGTTGAGAGAAAAACCTCCGATATCCAAAACAGAGAGCTGGAACAGGAAGTCTCGGAGGAGGAAATTAGGTTCGCTGCGTTCAGCATGCAACCAAACAAGACCCCTGGCCCCGACGGCTTCACGGTTGCTTTCTACAGGAATCACTGGGGCATAATCAAAAAAGACTTTGTCAGAATGGTTAGAAATATCTTCAAAAAACATAAGATGGGAGAAAATACCAAATCCTCCCATCTAGCGCTTATTCCCAAGGATCCCAACCCCCTCACCTTTGATCGTTTCAGACCAATTTCCCTATGCAATGTCTCCTATAAAATTGTAACCAAAATCCTAGCAAATAGGCTTGAAAAGCTCCTCCCTTCTCTTATATCAGAAAACCAAGGCGGCTTTTTCCCTAAAAGGCAAATAACCGACAATGTCATTCTGATTCAAGAAGCAATCCACAGCAGCATCAACAGAAAGGAAATAGGTATGATTATAAAATTGGACATGGCAAACGCCTTTGACAGAGTCAACCACCACTTCCTGGCCAATGTCCTCAGGAAATTTGGAATTTCAAGCAAATTCATTACCATCATTATGGAGTGCATCTCAAATCCTTGGACCACCCCCCTCATAAACGGCAGACCCAACAGCTACTTTAGAAGTACTAGAGGACTGAGGCAAGGCTGCCCCCTCTCACCCTTCCTATTTATCATTATGGCTGAAACATTGAGCTTCCATCTAGAAAACCTTCGAAAGAAAAAGGAGATCACAGGGATTAGCATAGCGAGAGGGATAAAAGAAATTAATCACTCGCTCTTTGCGGAGGACACCCTTTTAATAGGGGAGCCTCAAGCATAATGGCTAGAATATTCAAGAGAACTCTGGACACCTTCCTAGAAGTCTCAGGGGGAATGCTGAATAACAATAAGTGTAATATATATACGTGGAATGTCCCCCCACAAATCATGCAAAGAATCTCCTTGATCATGGACATCCCAGTCCAAAGAAATTGGAGTCACTTCTCTTATTTGGGTCTGCCCTTGGCAAAAGAAATAGTCAAGTCTAAAATCTGGATCAAGCAAATAGAAAAAATGAGAGGTCTTCTTCAAAGCTAGGGGCTGTCCTGGCTAAATTTGGAGAGCAGAACAACTCTCATCAAGGCTCTCCTCTCAGCCCTCCCCATATACCAATATGCAGTCACTCTCGCTCCGGCTAGCACTCACAAGCACATGGAGTTAATCATGAGAAGTTTCCTCTGACAGGGAGGGAAGCAAGACTTGAAAAAATTCAGCCTTGTCAGATGGGATCAAGTCACCCTTCCTTTTGAAAAAGCAGGCTTAGCTATCAAAATTCCTCGTCTCTCCAACAAAGCGATGGGATTCAAATTGATTTGGAGAATGCTCACAGGAAAAGGCTCTTGGTGGGTTGAGGCAATGAAAAGGAAATATCTTAATGGGACAAACTCAAATGTCCTCTCCGATGCAATTGCAGAAAGGCATTGCACCTCAGTTTGGAAACTCATTAAAAAAGTCCTCCCCCAATTCAAAAATCACATCTCTAAATCGTCGGGGAATGGAAAAGAAACAAACATATGGACGGACTAAATTATGGGAAAGAAGCTAAGAAACCTCCTACATCAATTCAACACATTGAAATCATGGATGGAGGAAAAAAATCTGACTTCTCTATTCGACATTTCCCTATGGGACCATAATAATTGGCTTGCTTGGAAGGACCTCCACCTCCCAAATAACCTCAAGGATGAATGGGCAGACCTAAAGATCTCCCTATTGGGAGCTGCTCCCATAAACAAAGATGCTTGTGACAGGTTCATATGGGATCCTAGTGGAGGAAATTTCACTGTAAAAGAAGGGTACAAACTTCTCCAGGCAAGCCCCAATCTCGGTAACTGGAATCTTCAATCAGCTGTGTGGAATACTGAATGTCTCCCAAAGATCAAATTCTTTATCTGGACTCTTCTCAAAGGCAAGATTCTCACGGCCAAGAATCTCAAAAAAAGAGGGATTCAAGGCCCCTCAATCTGCTGCCTCTGCCGGGCTGAGGAGGAAAGTAGTCAGCATCTCTTTTTAGATTGTCCGTATGCCCAAAACTGTTGGAAACAAATCACCAGTTCGTTGAGAATAAGAGAGACTTTCGACCAGCTCACTACCCTTCACAGAGACTGGGAGAAACGCTACCCTCACTCTAGGAAAAGCGAGGCCATCATCACCCGCTTGTGGAAATGTATACCCTCAACCCTTAGCTGGAAAATTTGGCTCACCAGGAATAACTGCATTTTCAACAACCAGAAGCCAAATCCAGCTCGAACTCTGGCAAAAACAATGGGCCTTATCTCAGAAATGATAAGCGCCAATGTTGTTTCTCAACCGGACAGATCCAACTGACATAAGGAGGAGGAAGACTGGTACAACAAATTTTGCTTAAGTTGTGATAAAAATAAGTAACCTCCTCCAACAGTGGGCAAGAGGGGGAACATCTGGAAACTCAGGGGCACTAAGGAAGAAATAAACCAATGGATTCAAGAGCAAAAGAGAACCATCCTACAGTTTGATGGAGCTTCAAAAAATAATCTGGGGAAAGCAGGGGCAGGAGGCATTATCAAAGATCAGTATGGCAAAATTCTCGCAACTTATGAATGGGGCCTAGGACAAATGTCAAAGAATATGGCCGAGGCATACAGCCTCCTTCTAGGCACCAGTATCATGAAACAAATGCAAATTCAGAACCCAATCATCATGGGTGACTCGGCAATTGTGATAGCTGCATTGGCCACAGGGGGAGAATTCAAAAAATATGCTCTCAGCAACATAAAAGTCTGGATCATGGACAAACTAAACCATCTGGGAGACACCACCTTCAAACATGTTCTGAGAAACAACAATATGGAGGTGGACTCTTTTGCCAACAGGGCAGTCAACAGAACTATTGGCCAGGTACGTGAAAATGATCACATCTATGTTAAATCAATCCCTTAAATTGATCCATCCTACAGCAACTCCTCGGAATCCCGTGCATATCAGTCATCTCTCAATCTCGCCTGCCTCTTCTCCCAAAGTCGAAAAACTGTCCGCTGACTCCTCCCTTTCTGACACTGTCATCTTCCTCATCATGATCGCTGCAAAGGATATTTGCACAGATGATAGAATCTGGTACAGGACTATGTCTAGACAGAGTTCTCGTGACAATCCCAAGCAGAGGTTAGGCACCAGTCCCTTCATAATCTACTTTGACTGCACAAGCGATCTAAGACAAGACACCATATTCAGTAAAATCTCTGAATCGCATCCCTAAGATTCTGAAGCCCAGCTCCCCGAACCATTCTATATTCATCTGAATACTTCTCCCTCCCCCCACTCTAGAGCTACAGTTCTTCTCGATCATAAGAGTAAAGGCTCGAGTCCCAAAAGTGCTCTCTTCAGAAAGCATCAGGTGTTCCTCAGTTCGCTCCACAGTTCTAAACTGGGCTTTGGGATCAGCCCTGGAAGAAGGCTATCTCCCTTCGGCAACAGTGGTAAACGCAGTGGTCTTTGTGCTTTCCTTTTCTTTTTCACTAACAGTTTCTCTGATTTTCTGAAGCAGCTCCCTCTTTCTCCTTCGCTCCTCCCCTCCCTGGTCTCTTCCTCTTCCCTTTACTATCTCCCTCCATCCTTTTTTCTCTCTCGCCCCTCTACGTGCCTCTTACAATCTCGCTATCAGCTCCCTTCTTCTTCTCTCCCCCATTATTCCCCTCCCCTCCGCTATCCTCTGTATCTTTCTCCGCTTCAAGTTCCTCAAGCAATCTAAAAGATCGGTATCGCTATGGCAGAAGATCCTCTGGAGCGAGTAATAACCAACAGCAGCTGCACACTGTGCAAAGCCCACTGCTTTATGATTGCCCATTTTGTAAAACACTTCAACAACCTCAAGGAAGAATTTCAGGCTGATAGTAAATCCAAGAGGAAAAAGTTGGAGAAACAGAGAGCGGAGATTGAAGGCCTCAAAGAAAAATGTAACCATCTGGAAGAAGCAATAACCCACATAAAAGCAATGAATCAAAGCATGCACGGAGAGGCATCGACAAAAATCAGTGAGAAAAAGGAGCCCCAGTTCGATGATTCAATAAACCAGCATTTGTAAATCTTTCTATGTCTTGCAAATTTTGCTTTCTTGTAGGCCAGTTTGTTCGGCAATATAGCCGTTATCTTTTTCTAATCTCATACTACAAGTCCTCTGACAAGGATCAAGGGTCTGCATACCCATTTTGAATCCCCTCCTCTATGCTTCTATCATCATTTGTAACAGGATTCGCTCTTTGAAGTTTTATAATATATCAGTAATCGACCTTGTTAAAAAAAAAAAAAAAAATTAAAAATTGAAATTATTCAAATTCTAAGCCACAATCATTAATGTATTTTTAAATGTAAATTGTTTGTCCATCTAAACCACACCAAAGTCGTACAAATGCTATAATTTTGATAAAATATTGTGCCCATAATGCTCATGTTGAAACCGGGCTAACATGGTCATGATTAGAGAGAAAAGTTAAAATTACTTACCACACATTTTATTATCCA
>APFE030121428.1:0-12069 GCA_000404065.3 Pinus taeda
GCACTATGAGTTAATAACTTGTGAATTAATTAATAACTAATTCACCCAACTCATCTCTAGTCTATTTGCCAGTTAGACTAAATACAACCAGTTTAACAAAGCTAAACTGAACACAACTCCATCAACTGCACCCCCAGTCCACTAAACTCAACTCACTTG
This sequence comes from Pinus taeda, assembly GCA_000404065.3. Lineage (NCBI taxonomy): Eukaryota > Viridiplantae > Streptophyta > Pinopsida > Pinales > Pinaceae > Pinus > Pinus taeda. The sequence goes on from APFE030121428.1 coordinate 160, forward strand.
AGTTCTAACTGAAGTCCTGCATGCAAATATTAGTCATCCCATAGGTAACCACGTATTTCCTTCTGGGATCTGCATGTACCACATCCGTAGCTCATCCTGAAGTGCTCCAAGAGAATAAGACAAAGTTTATAGTCTAATATTATTATGAGCTAATAATATTTGACTGTTCTATATTTAGACTGAGCAGTCACTCCGCTGTGATCTAAAAATAGAAGTCCATCTATTTTTCCCAACTTGATCAATCATCCAAAACAGCAACCTGTAATCCATAGACATGATCCATATGTCTAAAAATAGACTTGCGCCAAAAATAGCCCGTGGGCCCACTTAGTGAAGGCGACTCTTTTCACTAAGCTCCATCATCTTGTTGCATTCTCAACAAGCATTTCTTGTTGCACACTTTTCAATAGCTATATGTTGTGTTAAAAATGAAGTTTACATATAGTTATGTGAAATATGTTATACACATTTAAGAGGAAATGAGCTTAGTGCTCAATAAGGAGTGATTGGAAATTTTAATTCCTTTGTTGTATTATTAATCTTGTGAATGTCTTGGTAGGGGCTAAGAAAATTTTCACTTGATGCAGTAATTGACTGTTTTGATGATTAGAGAGCTAGGCGCTCTTTTGGTACCTTTAGGGGTACTTTGTGGATGTCTTTAGTGAGAATTAATTTAGTGTGCTCATGGAGCAGTGATTTTATCATTCGATGATTAGTGTTAGTGCTCTTTAAGTACTTGTAAAAGTACTGTGATTTAAAAATCATCTAACATTGCACAATTGATTGGTAGTTAAAAGTATTCCATTTGACTCGAAATATTGTGACTAATGCAATTGAATTTGTTAGTCATACATAACAGGAATTACTTACCATGGAGGGTTGATGGGTTGTCCAACCACTATTAAAATTCTTACGTGAAAGTACTCATGATTTTCAAGAGTAGATGGTAAGTAATAGTAAGTTGACATAGAGAATTGTTTATCATGAATTTGAATACGGGTCAAGTAATGGAAATTAGAACTTGCATATTTTTGCGGTTATGAATGCTTATAACTATTGATCTTTCTTATGTTATAACATTACTATTTTGTTTATTGTCATTTCTTGGAAGGAAATATCTGATAAAGAGCAAGGATCACTTTTTGTGTGGTTTAGATGGTTATACCATGAGTAAAATCTAAATTCCCAACAAGAGATGAGCACCGAGGACAGTGTTCCTGTTAAGGGGGGGAGTATGTAATATACCTAACGTAATAACTTGATGTAAAATCAAAGCTACGAATTAGTTATTAAACCAATTCTTGATTTTCATAAAACAGAATGATGTTAGAGGATCCGAGGTGGAAATCTATGAATCATGTACTAAGTCATGGAGGGCAAAGAGTCAGGGAAGGGAGTTGGTTATTAATCGTGGTTTGGTTTCCTTGAGGGTACTTTTCTACTCTTTGGACGTTACAACCAGGGAGATGGCGATTGCCATTTTTGAGGGTTACAGCATGAGCGCATCCACTATGTTGTCTTTATTTTTTTTTTTACGGGAAGCGAGTTCTGGTGGAGGGGTGCATAGCCATCCAAGATGTGGTGCGACGGCAGGATTCGCAGAGACTATTTTTGCTGCCTATCAGAATGGGGTGTTAATTGTTACGGTTCCCCAAGCTTCCTCGGCTGGAGTCGAAGAAACCTAAGACTATTGAATGGCGTGGTGTTTTCTCTAGTTTTCGAGAGATTATTCAAATATATTACCATCAGATAAGTAACTACACTTTTTATAGAGAATAATAAGCTGCATTTTATTAAACGGTTGGAAAATAGCATGTGGTTGCCTTCTGCAGTAAAAGATTGACTGTTTTATGTGCTTTCTGAGTATAGAAAATATGATAATGCATGCAATAAAGATTGATTGTTTTATATGTTTCCTTGGTAAAGAAAACATGTTAATGGGTGCAGTTAAAAACTGAATATTTTATGTGTTTTCTTGGTAAAGAAAACATATTAATACATTCAGTTAAAGACTGAATATTTTATAAGTTTTCTTGGTAAAGAAAAGTATTTTAATGCATGCAGTAAAAGATAATTGTTTTATATGTTTCTTGGTAAAGAAAAAATTTTAATTCATGCAGTTAAATAGTGATTATGTTTTTCTTGGTAAAGAAAATAGGAAGTTCTTCTCACAAAGACTACATGTGAGTCTTTTGTGTAAAATGCTTGTCTCTCGTCATTTTCTTGGAATAAAATCCTTGTTAAATATAGCCAAAATATCTTCTTGAGAAAAGAAGAAGAAGCATATAAACATGTAAAGAAAATAAGAAGTTCTTCTCACAAAGACTACATGTGAGTCTTGTGTGTAAAATGCTTGTCTCTCGTCATTTTCTTGGAATAAAATCCTTGTTAAATATAGCCAAAATATCTTCTTGAGAAAAGAAGAAGAAGCATATAAACATCCTGAGGACATAGCGTGAAAAGTGGTCAAGTTTTCTTGAATTAAAATAAGTATTTTTATAAAAGTTTCTTGAAAAAGGATATATGCTAATGGCATTGCGATACAAGCTAATTTCTAAGTTCATGTGAACTATTTATGCATTACATGCATGATCTAATTAGCTAGTGAAATGCTTCTAGGCTCATAGATATTTATTTCTATAGTTTTCCTTTTAGGAAAGTGTGCATACTTCATGTATGAAGATGATGTCTTTTATGAGTAGATTTCTTGAAACAAAAATAGAGTTTCCTATTTTTGAAAGATATATGAATAGTGTTCATATCCTATCAAGAACCCTACTTGTTTCATGAAAAGATAATGTGCATTGAGTAAAAGTAATTGTGTTAGGAAAGACACCTGTTGCATGCACGTAAGGGTAGCTATTGTGATTTTGTGTGTACATAGAGAAAGTGGTCATGTTAACTTTCTTGAAAAATATAATCTCTGAAAGATTGTCTTGTTAGATGAGTTATGTTGACTTCTTGATTTTGATGCATAAAGGGTAAGTTAACCTTGTTTTTGTATCTTGATTTTTATGCATAAATATGGATATCTTTAATAATTTCTCGAAAGGGAAGCTTGAGAATCCTTCATATAGGAATATAGTGAAATGAAGTTATAATGACTTGCCTTAAGAAGGAATTATGTAATTGTTTACATGAAATGTTAATATAATTATAGAAAAGGGATTATGTGTTGCATACTTTCAAGGAGGGCTCTTATGATGGCTCTTATGATAAGCTACTGTATGCATAAAGAATAGTCAATGTGTTCTAAAGATATATTCTTTGTATGGCTAGAAGAACTATTGGGCCATATTTCTTTAGGAAAATGATAGGTGATTACTATTATGCTCACATAACTAATATCTTAGCTTCTTGTTGAATGAGATGTGTATGCACACAAGACTTGTGTTAGCTTTCTTTAGAAAGGATATATATTCGCATGCAGGAAAAAACTACAGGTTGTGTGAGAATGCTTTATTTATTCGCATGCATCAAAAGTGATAGTTAAGGGACTAGTTCTTTTGACAACGTTTATGTAAATTTTCATGCAAGAATATTATAAATGATATTTTAGTTAGTCCCTTCAAAGGAAAGCCTTAGCGCTTGTGCCCTTTAAGAATATGTGCACTGCTAGTTAATATGATTATTTATAAATGTAATCATGATGTCAATGTTGATAATGAGAACATGGACTTGTAAACTAATGTGTTATATGCTTTAAAGGGGAACATGGACTTGTAAAACTAATGATTAGTTCTCTTAAAGAGAAATATGCATTAGTGTGAATAAGCATTGTGAAAAGTAGAATAAGAATTTACTTGAAGATATGCACTAGTTAATTAGTATGTTATGTTTTCTCATGCAGATGAGTAGATGTTAAAAAATCTCTTTTAGAGGTTGATTATTGATTCATTCATATGGTATCTAATCTTGTTGTCAAAGCTTGTTGACGACAGCATTGACAGGAAACGATGGCGGTTGGTGCCAAAGAAAAGTGATGTTTAACTTTGTGGCGGGAAAAGGATTAACGGGCCATGCAGATGAGTTAGAGTTGCAGGATCGTCCATTGCTAGAACACTCATGCCACAAGGAATGTTGCATGTGGCGGTATGTAAGGAAAGGGTTTCATGGAAAATGTATTAGCTTTTCGCTATTTATGTAATAACTTAATGATAATTCATTGTAATGATTTCATAGCAATGGTTAAGGGATGGAGTCCCTTATAAGCCATTGAGTGAGGGGCGAAAACCCTCACGAGCGTTTAATAATAAAATTAAACATTTGCTGGTTTTTACCCTACGGGGTTTCCAGGGTATATTGGTGTTCAATCGTGTGATTACCTTTTGTGTCAGTTTGATGATGATGAATCCTTAATGTTGATGGTTCTTTATTTGATGGCATGATCATATTGTCCAAGTATGAGATTAATTAATATGTTTATGGAAATCATGAAATGGATGCAAGGATTCATGAGATAGTTTATGTTATTACACTACCACAGTGGTGGTTAATGGTTATGAAACTTACTGTCTTTTATGGCAATTTACTTGATGTACTAATGAATATTATATCTAATGGTTAATGATGAATTGTGGAGTTGTGAATTGGATAATTACTTGTGGTAATTTGTATAAAAAAATTCTAACTCCCTACTTTTACATGCGAGGTTACCGGGGTATGTTACAAATAAGTTAAAATAAGAAACTTTGGAATAAAATCAAAAAATCCTCTCACCATCCATATAAAAAGAAGATAATCATTGCTATAAAATTTAATAAATCATGATTTAGGGAAAAAAAATCTCTTTTTAAAATGAAAGTTAAGCGGGTCTAATTGACAACAAAAAGATTTCATTGATAAATTCTCAAAGAGATAAATATACTTAATAGAGCTAAATACACTTAGAAATCGTATGCTCAACTTTATTGAATTCTTTAAAGTGTTATACATTTATCTATAAAATATATTAAAAAACAATGATTTATTTTATTATAAAATTTTAAGCCATGTACCATTAGCAACCATGACTGACTTTACTGTAGAATTTTAAATGTTTTATCAAATTGAAGAGAAATTTATAAAATGTAAGGAAGCTCCTTTTCTTCCTAGAGAAAATTTTAAACTAATGTCATTTTCCTTTGTGTTTGAATATTGCAAATGGTACCTTTGTGGGGCCAGTTTGGACCTGCCATCGTAAACTTCGACTCGCTGGGTAGGAAATAACCTAGGTGGGGTTTGAATAAACGGATGCCGCTTTGTATTGAAAAGTTAGGGAATGTATGTCATTTTCCTTTGTGTTTGAATATTGCAAATGGTACCTTTGTGGGGCCAGTTTGGACCTGCCATCGTAAACTTCGACTCGCTGGGTAGGAAATAACCTAGGTGGGGTTTGAATAAACGGATGCCGCTTTGTATTGAAAAGTTAGGGAATGTATTTTAGTGAGATTTTTTGATGTTAAAATTTGTGGAAAAATTTGAGGTGAAATATTGATTTGTTTTATTTACAATGGTTTTTTTATAATATATATGGATTTAGCATTTTGAAAATTTTTAAAACATTTTGATTTTATACTAATTATTTATCAAATTTATAATTTCAATAAATTTCTATCAAATTTTAGAGAAATTAAATAAGAAAAATCCAAAAAAAAACCTCGAAAAAATCTAAATAAGTACTTTCCGTTTAACTCGTACTTTTCTTAATATCTTCTTCGTTGTTAAAAAGCTAAAGGATTCCTTAACCTGTTTCGAATACAATTCCCTTTGGCATAAAATCACAATTATGGGAATATTTTATATTGGTTAATTATACAAGTTTTAATTAGGTTAGTGATTTTCATGTTCAGAATTTTACACCTTGGTATCAAACCCTTCACTTTAAGATTTCAAGAAACAAAATATCGTTTATATTTCCTCAACAGAATAAAGTATCAAACGTCAATTTAACAAATACTATTAGAGTTTCGACAATAAGATATCTAACTTATAAAGGAGACAATTTAACATTAGTGTAACTATTACACATTTGAAAAAAAAACTATTACACATTTGAAAAAAGAAGTTACCAATGTAATTTATTTAAAAACTTAAGCTTATTTAAGACTATGTCCTTAATTGTTATCTTTCCATATCGATGATCAAGCCATAAACATTTTGACAAATCACTTTTTAAGACAGTTAAGCGATATGCTATAGTACTTTTCTTATCCTTCATTCACTTTTTTTTTTAATCCCTTCAATTTTATCCAAATTTGTTCTTAGCAAGGGATTTAACACTAAGAACTTTTTTAAATTCAATTTAAGTTTAATGCGAAAACATTAAGTCAAAGTGTTATTTTAGTATGATTTTTTATTTAATTTAGTAATCTGATGGTCCGAATCACTTTTTAGAGCTGAGCGATCTAATGATTCCAACATCTCTTTGATAATAATAACATGTGTGGCTTAACAGTGAAATCATGATCGCTAATTAAAGATAAGGGATGACCATTTGTTGATGATGACTGGTGAGAGATGTATATGGGCATTATTTTTTTGGAATTAATTGTCTATTGGTCATAAGTTTTTATTTTTTTAAGATTTTATATGCCTAAATCTTTAAATTTGAATCTTAGATTTTTCAATTAGCATTTGGTTTAAGGTGGCTGACTTGTATGAGTATTCCCTATTTTTCAAATAAGGCTATAATATCTATTCAATCCATAATGAGTTAACCATTTTTGTAATTTATGATGTGAATTTCGATCAGAATAAGAATACAATATTTTATTATTATTATTTTTTCAAAATTTCCAAAATAAATCATTATTCATAATAATTCACTATTAGCATTTTATTGAATTATATAAATAAATATTCACATAATATAATATAATCGCTCTTTGTATTTGTATGAAAAGAAAACCACAATATATGTTATCATGGGTTTACATTTTTGGAAATCCAAATTCTACGATTGTGATATTGAAGTTGATTTAGAATAAATGAAGAGCATTTTTATGTAATATGTATGTATTAGTCAAAATATAACATTCCATTGTAAGCTAAGGAGGAAGTCATGGCTACCTTGCTCATATGTGCCATTCGAAGGTAAATTCTATTGCAATTTTTTTGAAAGATAAAGTAGTTATAACTCCCACATTACCTACATCTCACAAAACAAGAGTACTTTCCTTTTTCTTCTTTTTCCCCAAAAGTATATCCTTCTAGTTCCTTTTAGTGAGATCATAGAAAGGCCCAATTAATGTCAAAAAAATTCCTTGTAGATTTCCTCGACCTTTTAGTAAGAAATAGAACTTAATTTCATGTTTGGTCTAATATATGTCGTCTTGGTACTCCACTTCCTATTAGTCTTCTCTCTAAAAAATATCTTCCTTCCCTTTCCCTTCACTTTTCTCCCTTCTTCAAGTTTTCCATGCATTCCTCCCTAATAAGAAGTTCCCCCTACCACATCTTCTTATTCCAAGAATGTAGGGAAGACACCTTGCTAAGTATACGAGTGATGGAATAACTCAATTGTTTTATCCACTACTGATAACTTTTATAACCCTATTTGCTACTTCATTTTAGTATGATAAACCTTAAATAAGCCCTGTTTAGTTGCATGTTCGAATCCAACCTTATTAATCCTTGAATGTGCCTACGTGATAATTCCACCACTCCCACAACATTGTTTCCTTATATACGACTGCTCCCATGCTAATATATAGTCCATAAATAGATATATAATTGGCATGGATGCGAGGAGTGATGAAACTCAGATTTTCTATAGATTGTCCTTCCGAAGAGGATAAAATAAACCTAAGATACCATGAGTTGGCTTAGGGTCAATAATTATGCAGATTTTGTAACTTCACATGGCCCTCATTATGTAGATACATCCTCCTAGATCTATGAATTCCCTTTTAATGATACCCTTTTATGGGTGGGAGGGAGAGAAAGTAATCAAGGTATATTTTATGCTATACAAATACCACTAGAGTAGACCTTTTCTTGATTCATGAAGGGGCCTAGTTTGTGATTTAGTTAAGGGAGGAAAAGGACAAAGGATAATTCTCTACACTAATGTCTATTGTATTTTTATTACACATGAAATGAAAATTTGGTTTCCCTTTATTCGTTATTGCATCTATAATATCATATTCTATCTGCTATGATATATATATATATATAGTATATATATATATAATATATATATATATATATATATATATATATATATATATATATATATATATATATATTATTTTTAAGTCTAACTTGACATCCCAAAAAGGTGAAGACATTGTCTTTATTATTTTATGCATGTGTGCAAGTGTTGGGATCATGGAGTTGGAGCAGGAAATTTGAATAGGAGTGAGGTATCTAGCTACTCGAGTGGGTATTCTATCTTCATTAGCATTCATGTAATATAATTTAAATCATCACCCTTACCATCTCCATTATGTGACAGAAAAATATTGCGATAGATCTAGGAGGATTCTTTGTTCATCTTGCCCATTGCCTGACAAATCTGCATCGTAATTTAGGAGAAGAATATATTAAATAAGGTGAATATGATGAAGGATATAAAATTAATATTAAAGAAATAACTTAAACCCCACCTCCCTTTCCTCATTTGTGATATAATAGTGTTCACAGGCTCTCAAGTTTATCAATCTTGGTCATCTTCATTTTATACATTGCAAAATAAAAAATGTTTACAACATAATGGTATATCTACCTTATGGTGATCAATACAGTAGAAAAATAAATTATCCATATATTGTTTTTAAGATTTTAGATTATAAATTTTACAATGAAAACATGATCGGATATTATATTCCCTCCGAGTTGGAATAACATCATCCTCAATGTTCAATTATTGCAACATGTTTATGTCTTCATTCTTCTACTATGCATGCAATACCATACTCTTCATTTAATACACACATTTTATTTTCCATTAACTTTTCCATATGGAATCTAAATTTCTATTAAAAAACACACATTTCAACACATGAAAATTTCAATTCAATACTTATTTGTATGGCCATCGCTTCACATGGATTCCATAAGAGACATGTATAGTTCAGTTATTTATCATACACACCCAAATGTAATCATGATATTATCTATCATCTGACATGAATCTCCCACAACAAATGTATTCAAGTCTCATCTTCCTTGTAGTCACATACTCTTCAAGCCCAAGCATCCCTTTCATTACGATATAATCCCTTATGAGATCCATCATTTTCCAAGACTTCCTTGCATAAGAAAGATACAAATACTTATAGAGTCATGAAGCCAAGGAATCATTCTAGTTTTCTCTAAGATTACATAGCACATCTCAACAATTATCAAGGCATTCCATAGGGTTCTAGTCTAGTCACAATGACCTTGATATTGGAATTTAAAATTCATAATTATCATTTGTATTCCTTGGATATATTAATTATCTCACATGTATCACATGCATTAAATTTCCATGAGATTAATCATTATAGTTCAAATTAAAATTATTTGATGTCAGCCAGTTTCATACAAAAACCAAATTTCACAAATATGAGACTCTTTGTAATAATGTTTGGCTCTTTTTCAAGTGATGCTACTAATCCTTTTTATTGGGTTACATTTAATTCCATATCTATGGCTATATTACCTACACTATGTGTTCTCACTCATCCAAACAATTGTTAGTCTTCATGCATAAAATCCTTTCAATATAATATTTACTGCAACCACTAAAACATGCCTGCAAATTCTCTTGTACTCAGCACTCTAATTATTTTTTATTTCATGCCATTTCAAATTGAAGGGAAGCATTCATTACATTATATAAATTTATATCATCATTTTTAATTTGTTTTCTTTCTTTTCATCCATTCCAACACTTGAAAATGCATTCAAGCATCTATTTTAGCAAAAAGAATAATTATGCAAGGCTGATAGTGTCAAAATTACTCTCCCAACTATGATTCCTATATTATCTAATGTTACTTGTAATTGGCCTTCCCACTTTACCTTTTGTGGGGTGAGGGTTTCACATATGTTGGGTCCCTATAATATTAGTGATTACCCCATTACTATTATATTTGTATCCCTTATTAATATTGTTGTGCCCCTATTGTCCCCATATTGTTATTACTGTGCCCCATAGAATCCCTCTATTGTTATTTTTGTGGCTTTATATTATTATTGTTAGGTCGGCTGGGTTATATTGTGACTCCTTGGACTCCTATATATAAAAAGGAGGTTTTGTCATTTGAATCATCCAAGAATTGTTTATTTATGTAATTTAAAGGATGTTTCCCCCTCAAAGAGGTTGAATTCTAAGGTGTTGATCTATCTTTTCTATCGTTTTCTTGAGTTGGTTTCATAACAGTTGGTATTAGAGCTTTGGATTCTAGGGTTTCACTGCTCCAAATAGGCCATCATGGAATTTTCGCTATAACTTTTGTTATGTGATGTCTCAGAAGCTAAAAAAAAAAAACCCATTTGAGAAGAAATTGCGTTGAACCTCAGGTCTGAATTTCAGAGCTTTTTGTGCTATATTTGCGGAGATATGATTTGAGGAAGTTGGTCTTTTTGCAGACTCCTGAATTACATTCCAAACAGGTGACCTGGGGAAAATTTTCATAACTTTTTCTCTAAGCATCGGATTGAAATTTTGTAAGAAGGTGTAGAAATAGGACGGACTATAGCTTCTTTTATGTATTTTTCAAAGCCAAAGGTTGAAACAGTGACTCGTGGCATGTCGTGCAAGTTCACTCTACTGAACTAGTTTATAATCAGGTCACTGTGGGAGATTACACATAACTCTTCCTTGGAGAATCCAATTTGGATCAGACTGGTGGCATTGGAAGGAGGACATAGAGGGCTACTGCAGCTTGCAATTTCAAAATTGGATTATCCAAAAGTACAGAGATAAATCAGAGGCAATATTGAGCTCCTACAAAGTGAAAAAAGGTGTGTAGATTTTTTTAAATTTTTGCTTAAGCTTGGTTTGAGAATTTATTTTGAAAGAATTCAAAGGGCATAGTAGAGCATTATTATCGGTAACTGATGCCCCAAGAAAAGAAACTGCAAACACCTAGTAAGCAACCTAAAAGATCTAGCATGACTTATGAAGAAGAGGAAGAAATGCAACATGATATATCAAAATTACAAGACCAAGTGCAACAAATGTCACTCTCACAAAAGCTAACAGAAGCTAAGATAAATGGCATGGAATCTAAGATAAAGGGCATGGAAGCTAATATGGACGATTTGAAGATAGATTTGAAGACAGATTTGAAGAGAGACATGGTAGATTTGAAGACAGAGTTGAAGACAGACATGGCAGATTCGAAGATAGAGTTGAAGACAGACATGGCAGATTTGAAGACAGATTTGACAACTTTTCTACAAGAAATACTTACTAATGGTGAAAAGGTAGTAAACGAAACTCATGATGTGAACAAAAGAAATGTTAATCATGATTTCATAGACTCTAATGTGGGACCAAAGACCCACCATATTCCAAAATCGATATGAGGAAGTTTGATGGCAAGGATTCCGCAACATGGATATTACAGATGGAGCAATTTTTTGATCTCAATAATGTGCAAAACACACAAAAGGTACGTATTGCAACTTTATATTTGGAACCAAATCAGTTTGTATGGTATCAATGGCCTTGCTCTCATAAATAAATTATCACTTGGGAAATTTTTACAAAAGAATTGACAGCACATTATGAGGATACAAAAAGAACCACTTTTTTTAGCCAATTGATAAGTCTCAAACAAAAGGGTCCAATAATGGAGCACATTGAGGAGTTCCAAAAATTGAACATAAGGGTAAAAGATATTCCAGAGGAGCATAGGATTGATGTGTTCATAGGGTCTTTAAAGGATAATATCCAACATGATGTTCGCCTTTGGGACCTGATTCATTAGAGAA
>APFE030121431.1:0-24074 GCA_000404065.3 Pinus taeda
ACTGAACAAAGCCACACTCAAATATTATTTTCCACTACCATTTATTGACCAAGTGTTAGACACCCTAGCTGGGAAATCATCATTCTCTTTTCTTGATGGTTTCAGTGGCTACAACCAGATCAAGATAGCCTCAGAAGACCAGGACAAAACCACCTTCACCTGTCCTTGGGGAACTTATGCTTACAATGTTTTGCTATTTGGACTTTGCAATGCTCCAGCTACATTTCAGAGAGCTGTATTAGCTATTTTCGTTGATTTAGTTCATGATTGTGTTGAAGTTTACATGGATGATTTTTCAGTATACGACAATTCATTTGAACATGCATTAGAAAACCTTGAGAGAGTTTTGAAAAGATGTATTGAAACTAATCTGTCCCTCAGCAATGAGAAGTGTTTTATGATGTTGAACGAAGGGATATTGTTAGGCCACTATATTTCTTCTCAAGGGATCAAGGTTGACCCAGCAAAGATCCAGATCATTGTCGATTTGCCAATTCCACAGAATCAAAGGGAGGTAAGAAGTTTCCTTGGTTATGCAAGCTATTACAGAAGGTTTATTGAACATTTTAGTAAGATAGCTTCACCTTTGTTTAAACTTCTATCAAAAGATGTACTTTTCCGTTGGAATGAGAACTGCCAACAAGCATTCGAACTACTCAAAAAGAATTTATCAACCGCACCAGTCTTGAGAGGGCCTAATTGGAGCCTACCATTTCATATCTTTACAGATGCATCTGACACTGCAGTGGGTGCATCATTAGGCCAAAAAGAGGAATCGTGTACTTATGCCATTTACTTCATTAGCAAAAATCTAACACCTGCAGAGTTAAACTACACGGTCACAAAGAAGGAAACACTTGCTATCATATATGCTGTGAACAAATTCCAACATTACATAACTGGTTATGAAGTCTTTGTGCATACTGACCATTCTGCCATAAAACGTTTAATGAATAAACCAATAACTAGTGGCAGAGTTACCAGATGGTTACTATTGTTACAGGAATTCAACATCACAGTGTTAGATAGACCAGGTAAAGAGAACCAGGTGGCAGACTTTCTTTATAGACTGCAAAACCAAGGTGAGGTTGTTCCAATTGAAGATTCTTTCCCAGATGAAAATTTATTTGCAATTTCCATAGTAAATCCTTGGTATGCTGATTTGGCCAATTATTTGTCTACAGAAGGACACCTCAACACTTTACTGCAAAGGAAAAGAAGAGACTAGTCAAACAAAGTGCTAGATATTCATGGCTCAATGGCGATCTATTTTACACTGCTTATGACATGATCATTAGAAGATGTGTAAGAAATGATGAGGTATTTGATATTTTAAAATCTTGCCATGATGAACCGTGTGGTGGGCATTTTGCAGCTAAGCGGACAGCCTTCAAAGTTCTTACTCTTGGATACTACTGGCCATCCATTTTCAAGGATGCCAAGAAGTATGTAAAGAGTTGTGACAGCTGCCAAAGAATGGGCAGGCCAACAGCTATAGACGAGATGCCTCTTCAGCCCCAAGTTCACCTAGAGCCATTTGAAAAATGGGCTCTAGACTTCATAGGACCCATTAACCCAACCTCCAACGGTAAGAAGTACATCTTAGTATGTACTGATTATGTCACAAAGTGGGCTGAAGCAAAAGCACTGGTAAGAGCCACTGAACATACAGTTGTCAATTTCCTTTTTGAAGATATTTTTGTCAGGTATGGAGTGCCAAGGGAGATAGTGGCTGATCAAGGTACCCAATTCACCTCAAAGTTGGTAAAGGACATCACAGACAAATACCAAATCAAGCATAGGAAAAGCACACCTTACCATCCACAGGCCAGTGGGCAGGTGGAATCTACAAACAAAACTTTGGAAGGTATCATTACTAAAACTGTTGCAATGAACAAGAAGAATTGGGAAGAGAAGCTCAAAGATGCACTCTGGGCTTACAGAATCACATGGAAGGATACTACAGGATTTACACCATACCAGTTGGTGTACGGCAAAGAGGTAATGCTTCCTATTGAGTTTCAAATACATAATTTTAAACTGGCCGCAGATTTACAAATTGACTTGGACTAAGCACAAAAAGAAAGAATTTAGCAGTTGAACCAGCTGGATGAAATGAGGCAGCAAGCAGAGGAAACCACCATCCTCATGCAAAAGCAAAGGAAGCAGTGGCATGATGCACATATCAAGAAGAAGTAGTTCAAGGAAGGTGACTGGGCTTTACTTTTTGACTCTAAGTTCAGAGATCATAAAGCCAAGTTTACCACCCATTGGATGGGCCCCTACCAAATTGTTCAGGTTTATGACAATTGTTCAGTGAAGCTCACAACTATTGATGGAGAAGGTCATTCCTTTACTGTCAATGGTCATCGCCTGAAACTATATACTAAGCCCATCAGCAAGCAAGATTTTCTCCACACAGTATCTCAACAAAGAGAGGTTGAGATACTGCAACCTTCAGCTGCAGTATCCCTGCCCTAGTTTATTTTCTTTCAATTTCGAAAAAAATAAAAAATAAAAATAAAAATAAAAACAAAAGAAAAGAAAAAAAAACATAGAGAAAAAAACACATAAAAAAATAAATAAATGGGTTAGATGTGAAAACCATCCTCTGGCACACTTTAACCCTGAATTCCTACTTGAAAACCAATTCGTTGGCAGGTAAGAATTCTCTTTCTTTTGTTCACTATTCAATTTCTCAGCTGAATAATGACTTGAGGACAAGTCAAAATTTTTGTGGGGGAGAGAAGCATCAGTATTCTTATCTCTCCATTGTAAATTTTTTTCAAAAAAAAGATTTCTCATCTCTTCATTGTAAATTTCCCAAGCAGCTTGTTCCAACATTCCAGATTTCAATAAATAAGTTGTCTTGTCATTGTTTTATCTCAGAGGGACATGGTTTATAAATAATGCAGGGGGACCTGTTCTTCCAAGAAGACCATGCTACCAGCACCAGCAGTAATGGGACCTGTTTAGACACACAGAAAGGGACCTGTTAAGAAATTGATATTTCAAGATTACTTCAACACATCTTCAGCAAGTTTCTACAAAGACAGGTTGCTGAGCATAAGACTCCATCAAGCACCCAAGCTCAACAGCACCTGTATGCACATAAAGAATTGCATGAACATCTTCAGTATTTCAGAGGGACCTGTTGCATTCAAATCTACCTCAGGGGACCTGTTATGAACAACAAAGAAAGTCAAACAACAGTCAAAAGCTTAGCTCTACTCAGCATGCCAATGCAACAGCAGTCAAACAAAAGTGTAATATGCTCCTTGTTCTTAACATTTAATTTCTTGGATTAATTTTTCATGTTAATTCTAATAGCTATGACTGTTATGATTGATTTCAAAGGCACATTTTTCATTATCCCTTACCTCCCTAATTCTTCCCTACTTCAACCTACTTCCTACTTCTAAAATCCATTAACCCTTCATTTCAACGTTTTCTACGCATCCTACAGCCTTCTACAACCATACCAACCTCCTAAGTCCATACCTCCATGTGGCCGAGTACCAACAGGACACGTGGTAATTTAAAAAAAAAAAAAAAAAAAAAAAAAAAAGAGAAATTATATAAGGGTAAGAAACAGGAGGCTTATTCATTATTTTGCATGTGGCCGAATGAATATTTCACCACCTGACGCACCTAAGCGATTCAGGGGACTCCATCATCAGTGTGGCATATACGCTCCCAGCGCTTCCATAATAGCATTTGTGCAAGCGGCATCATTATTCCTCTGTTTTTAAAAATGAACACACTCTGAGGAGAAGGAAGTTGGTCATTTCACTCATTTTTCAGGATTGCTTACATTGGCGCATAATTCAGTGGCCTCCACAGCAAGGACCGAAGGTAGTGAGCGCCATCCGGTTTCGACTCCCACCAAGTTACACAACAGTCGACCCAGCATTACATTGAACACTAAGGGAGCGACGCTATCAGGTAATAAATCAAAACTTCCTTGTTAAATTTGCAAGTTAAGAGCTCGACCCTCCGCCAAGATGACAAATAGCGTCGAGCCAAGTGTGTTCGATAGCTCCCAATACCATGAAGACTGCATTTCGATTCTTAGAGAAATACAGTGGTTTCCCTTTTTGGAAAAATTCCATGGAAGCAACGAAGAGGTTGCTAAGCAATTCACCTTCACATTTAATGGGGAGAAAGCCCTGATAGGCAATTTCTCATTCAGGGTTTCAGAAGACACCATCGCCCAAGCAATAGGGATTAGCCCAGAGGGGGAAAAGTATTTTAAGACCAAGAAGTTCAAAGAGAAATCGTGGACCCAATTCATGTCTAGGTCCCGAGTCTCAGCGGTTAATTGGAAGAAAGGCGTTCCAAGAAGTTGGTTGGTGTATCCTTGGGATGAAATGGTTTACATACTTCAAAAATTTGTAACCTGTGAAGGCCGCTACAGCATTGTTCATTTATACCATATCAAGTTGTTGCTACACTTAAAAAGACAATGTGTTATCAGTTTACCATATTTCCTATTGCAGAGCCTAACCAAGATGTCAAAGACCATCCAGAAGCAGAAAGGAAACAAAGACAAGAGCTTATATCACTTTGGTTTAGTCAAAATTCTTATTGAGCATGAAATGCAAAGAAGAGGGAAAACGTGGAAGGAGTTCTTAGCTACCAACCAAATCAGGGATGAGGAAGACAAAGAAGAATCACAAGAAAATTCAGGATTTATGAAGGACATTGATGAGGAGATCCCAGCATCATCCAAAGCAAACAAGATACCTCCACCTGTGAGCAGCATAAGAACTAGACAAATGAGAAATGAGGATGCTAAGAAGGCAGAACAAGATAAAGTTTTCACCACTTACTCAAGGAGAACAAGAAGGACACCAAAAGTTCAGTTGCAAGAGGACCAACCCAAATCCAATGCACCTATACAGATGGATATTCAGAGCAGTGACCATTCGCCACCAAGGCCAGGAGCTGATGTAGATGTTGAAAGCCATTCACTCCTAGGACCAAGAGCTAATATAGAGGTCGAAAGTAATAAAAAACAAGAAAGAGGGTCACCACCTCCCAATAAGAAGAAGAAGAAATTGGAGAGACAAATTGAAAAATTAAAGGAAGAGCTCATGGAGGCTAACATGCTGGAGAAAGTTATTAAGAAAGAAAATGAAATGCTCTGAGCGCAGAGTAAAGAAATTCAAAAGAAAAATGAAAAGTTAAAGGAGCGAGTCAATGAGCTAGAAGCTGAGCAAACAGATATTTGCAAGTGGGCCACCAAGTGGTACAATCAAAAGAAGACCCTCAAGGAAAAATACAAAAGACTAAAGCAAGAGCTCCATGACCAGAAAGATGCCCAGGTGAAAAAGAATGTAGACACATTACTCAAGGCAGCAGAGGTACAGGCAGGGACTGAGTTTAAAGGAAGCACTTCAGGGTTAGCATGAGGACATGCTAAGTCATTAAGTTGGGGAGAGATGTGGTCCATTCTATGGCCCCCTGTTTCCCTCCCAAAACAATGACATTCTGCCTACCTCTTTTCATCAATTTATCTCTCAGATCCTTGAAATTGATTATTATAGTCTTAATAATTATTAATATTTCATTTAAATTGTTAAGGGTTGTGTTAATAATTAGGACTTTTTTGGAAAAATTACTACAGGAGTTCCACATCCTGTAATGGCTTATTGTTGACATGTGACAGAACCAGGCCAGAGCGAGGGTATGGATGAAAAGCGGAATGTCCAAGCATGGACGAGCACCTATCCCGCAGCGGAATCAACCCTTCTACATGCGCGGTCAACGACTGGTCAACTATGGCATGTTGGCGACAAAGGCAGCAACAACACACAGTCCAAATCGATTTTAGTTTGTTTCCTTTTTTTTATATGTCAGCTAGGATAGAAACATTTTCAAAATCGTGTTTTGGTAAAAGCGGAAATAGCCGCTCATGAATGTACATCCATTTTCAAGGGATGTGAAACCATATGTAAATATAAGTTCTGAACCAATTGTATGCTTGGTTACGTTTTTATCATTATTGTTGCTTCACGAACAGAGTTTCGATTTTAATACAAACAGACTTGCATTACAATCACGGTTGCGTTGTTTTGATTTGGTGATCGTTGGATAACAAGCTCAGTATACCAAGAACGCGGACGGGCCCTGCGTACATGGTATAATGTTGTTATTTTATTGCATTTACAGTAAGGGTACTTGATATTTATATGCGCAGCGATTAAATCGATTCATGTTTATGTTTATATATTTATGATTGCGCTTGTTTATATGTTTGTGCATGCGCTTGAATAGACTATCACTTGGATCGTGAATCATATCCTGTAAGGGATTCGATCCAGCGTTATCTTGTAAAGCACTGTCATGAACTTTATGCTTACGATTTCATTTTGCATGATTGTTAATGAATGTTAATAAATGTTGAGTAGCCACTGAACAGAGGTTTTATGTATGATGTCTCTGTAAGGAGACCAAAATCTTTAATTACAGTGATACACAGCATTTTATGAATTGAATCTTAGTTGATAGTGATACATAGGGTGATTTAGTTTGATATTGAATCGAATCATAGCATTGTAATTAGGAAAATTAGACTAGATTAGATCCTTTATGTCTATATATTTTTAGGCACACGCCTCTAAGTCTACGCACCCTGGTCGATAATAAATATAGCCCAGTCTAGCACCCTAGATAGGACACTACACTGCCTAATTGGGTTGCAATCTTATTTCAAGTAGATGTGGTGGGTACACAGGTTTGGGTGAATGCCCTTCATGTATGTGTAATCCCATGCAAATTCCTTTTTATATCTCTGTAACAACATCCTGTCCAGTTCGGGAGTTAGATTATGATTAATATTTAAACTTTTTCCTGGCTCTATTTCAACTGGGATTCTATTGAGATTAGCGAAGATTTTCGTATGTTCTAGACTCAAGTCTTCCATGGTATCTTCTACACCTAAATCATCAATAGAAGTAACAACATGGGAATTGCTGATAAAGCCATTGATAATATCATCCTTGATTTCCTTCTTAAAATAATGGGCTTTTCCAAGAGTGAGGAGTGGCTGAGAACGATATGATTCAAGTTCAAATTCATCCCATAAGGGATTTTCCAAATCCTTACTTGGTTTTGCAGGAGGATAAAGGTTGAGATTCTTTGTGGATTTTCCATCTGAAATCGTCATGAAGCCTGACCTACAACTTATGAATGCACCTGTAGTGGCAAATCAAGGCCTTCCCAATATCAAGGGATGTCCCCCCATATTTGAATTAGTTTAAAAAATAAGGAAGTTTGCTGGATACCTCCAGGAGTGCACTGTGATGACTACGTCCTCTACCACTCCTTTAGGTTTAACACATGACCTATCTGCTAGTTCTAGCATTGTAGGTGTTTGTCTTAGCTCGTGCAGTCCTAAAGTGGTGAAGATTTCTTTATTCATTACATTGATTGTTGCCCCTAAATCAATTAATGTGTTCATAATGGGCTTCCCATCAATATAAACAGTGATTGTAGGATTCCCCAGGTCTTTGTATTTGGCCAAAAGAGGTTGACCAGCCATTAGTTTCGATAATTTTCCCATCACATGGATGGTAACAAGATCTTTGGGCTTCCTTCCATGTTTCTTAACACATAGGTCTCTTATTGTTTTTGCATAGATGGGAGCATCCTTAATGGCTTGCAGCAAGGGAATCCTTGAGAAAATCATATTAGAGCTGTGGAATCATCCTAGTTTTAGCTAGTCTTTGTAGATTTGGAGGATCCTTGGTTACTTTAATAGTTGGATGGGTTGTTACAGATGTGTCAACATTATTTGAATCAATTGGGTGTAGCATTTTCGTCAAAATCCACAGTATCATCCCTAGGTGATTCACATTCCTCTTCAGTAATGACAGGGGAGGTTTTTGAGTTTACTAATTTTCCCGATCAAAGGTGGATCTCATTGCATCCAACATGCGTAATGTAGTAAGTCTGGAAAGAAGTGGGGGATTCTATATTCTGAGCTACCTTATTATTTGGTTTATGGTTAGACTGTATAGGTAATTGGGGACGTATGGGAGGAGTAGTAGCAGATGATGAGAGAGGTGGAAGTTGCAATTGTTGTTGCATCGATAATGTAGGAGGGACTAGGCATAAAGATTTTCCCTTCCAATTATTAAGCCAAGAATATGGCTGAGATGGAGGATACTGAAAAGGTGGAGAAGGAGACCATTGGTTCCATGGTGAAGGAAATTAAGCTGGAGGATAGGATACTGCCATGGAAATTGCTGAGTGTTATATAGATTATTACATGGATTGAAAAAAAAATCTTGAGACATACTTGGTGGTTTTATTTTCCAAGGCTTCCTGGACCCAATAAAGTAAGAAGACTGAACCTCCTCACTTGATTGGGAGCTTTGGACAATATCCTATAGAATTCTCTAGGTCAAAAATATTGCACAAGTTGATGTTGTTGACTCTACATTCCTTCGGGGAATGTTTCTCTTTACATTCTAGGCAGATCACAACCAAAGCTTTGCCAGCTTCATCCTGTGACTTTTTCACTTGTAATGTCATCAATTGGGCATATCAGGTACAAAGAATATTGGTCTTGAGATTGTCAAATAGGTTCCCAATCTCAGCTCTGGTCACACCTCCATTCACATATTTCTGTATTTTAATAGAGGCATCTCGTGACATACTTCTTGCTCATGACAATCCTTGCGAACACCTTAAGCAAAGTTTTATTATCTCATCATATGGCTCCTAAGATATATCTCCTTTTCCTAATAGGTTCAACATGTCAAGGCAACCATCTCTCATTCCTCGGATGAATATTATTTTCAAAATCTCTAGATCCCGATCGCTATGTTTGGACCTTTGTAGGTTATAATGGAACCACTCTACATAATCTTCCAAGTTCTCTTCTTCCTTCTGTGTCATTCTGAATATCTCCTCTCTTAGATCTTTGGTTCGACATAAGTCCTGGTATTTTTATAGAAATGTAGTCTTCATATCTCCCCATGTCCAGATAGTGGCATAACCTAGTCCCATAAACCATCTTAATGCTTCTCCTTTCAAAGCGGGAAGAAATAGTTTTAGCTTATGACCATTTGAAGTGTAATCATAACTCTTGCACAGAACATCAAAATCAAACAACAAAGAATTAGGACCTTCTACAGTCACTCCCTAGAAATATGGAATGGCTCATAGAGGGATATTTTTCATGGGGGCTTCTCCCCTTATATCACTTATTGGAAATTCAAAAGTGGTAATATTGGTATCTATCCCATTATTGTTGTCATTATTATCCCCCATTGGAAATCCTCCCGATTCTTGTTCTGGTGAGTATCCTTCTAAAGACTGTTCGGTCAAATGTTCTATAGATAGAGATTCTTGTGATAATGGCTTGGATTGTTTTGGGACTGGCTGTTTTACTGAACTTCCTTAGTTTGGGTATTGAAAAGTAGAAGAATGTTCTTCTTATTCTGGTTCTTGATGCTTCCCACTGGTTTCACCTTGTCCTTCTAATCCAAAATCCTGGCCACTAGTTTCTTTGTGTTGTTCCTAAGTTAGGCTTACATATTCAGGAGTTTGCAAGCTAGTTTAAGGAAAATGTGGTCCTAAAGCAAAGGAACTAGATACACCTGTTTTTGATGTAGAAGTAGTAGCTTTTTGTGGGCCTATTTTTCTTATGTCCCTATGGTATCTTCTCTCTCTCTTGTTTTGAGATCAATTCTTGGATAAAAATTTTTCTCCCTTGATCAATTTTTTTCTTGTTCTTTTTATGACCCCTTTTGCCTGTAGATTTATTAGAGTTTCTACGTTTTGCTTCATCTTCACTCATACATTCTACACATGGAACCTATGTGTAATTGTTTTCACATACTAAGTGTCTTAATTATTACAGTGGTGAGCCCGCTCAGGTATATTAGAGTGATGTGCAGGTTCTTACCTCTCGTCTTACTGCCTAATGCCTGTAAAATTAAAGACACACTATCAAAAGAAAATTATAAATTTACACACCCTAATTGTTCTAATTATTACAGTGGTGAGCTCACTCAGGTATATTAGAGTGACGCATAGGTTCTTACCTCTCGTCTTACCGCCCAACGCCTGTAAAATTAGAAACACTCTATCAAAAGGAAATTCAAAAGAAAGTGTTGGTTGAATGTATCAATTAAAAACCTTGCCCAACAATGACGCCAAAATGTTTGGTCAATTTTATCACTTCCACATAATTATCAACCAGGGTAAGCCTTTTTATTTCAAAGGTGTTTGTACTATATATGTTGATACATGTAACAACAAGGTAAAACAAAGAATAAAAGATGTTGTTGAAAATGCTTTTAGAAATTAAAATACTCTTGCAGAATGGAAATACAAACTTGCAGGAATTAAAAAGAACACTGTAGAAGTGAAACACATGCGGCAAGGAAAGAATCCACACTTCATAAAATTTTTAGAATAAATATAGGTGCACCATATGCTATCAGCTAAATATATAACAATAATTAAATAACATGAAATTGATTAATCTATGTAACTACACACAATCAATATGGAAGTCGAAGTGTATCTATCCACAATGAATATGTAAAACGATAATAAGAAATCCACACTTTAACGCATGAAAGAGATAAATATCCTAACAACACTACGATCCCTGCTAAAGAGGAGGGCCCTTCCTCCCTAGCAGAGTGCAGGAAGAAAACGAAAACTTAGTTATTCAACACAGAAATTGTAATAACATCACCAGATATGCTTATAGTCAAAATAGCTGAAGAGTACAAGATCAAATGGTTGGTACTATCTTTGTTATGTTCCCCCTTCACATGAGACTAAGCTCTTTTTATAAAGTCTTTTCAGAGTCCCAAAATTAGGAAAACGAATCAGTAATGAGAATCTGCGATTCTCATGTTGATTAAAATAACAAAGATAATAAAAAGATATAAATTGTTACAAATTGTTTCATTAAAGATTTGTTGTGGTTACACCACTCTTGTTTAGACACAATTATAACTGCTAAGATCTTCTTAATTTTCCATGTGGAATTACTTTATACGACCCTTAACAATTGTCTTTGAAAATAGTAGCTATGGTTTTGACAATTCGCGGTGTAACAACAACTTCATGGTGTAACAACAACTCGAATAGTGTACAATAGAAAATGACAAACCCAAGGTGTAACAACAACTTGAACCGTGTAACAACAAGGAATCAACAACCATTCATCCATAGCTAGTAGCTATGGCAATACCTGAAAGAAAAAAATTATGAAGAACTCTTCCAGAGATACCCTGGTTAGTCATCCCAAAGAAAGCATCGTTTCATTGAATACTTAGCATAAAATAGCATAATAATACGTCAAAGAAAAGATTGCTTCTTTATAAGAGGGAGTGACATTGTACTAGGGAGATTGTAGGTTCAAATGAGGGAAAATGGCCCAAAATGGGGGAAAGGATGCCTGAAATATCCTTAAATATGTCACCCAACAACTTTGACATCAAAAAATAATTGAGTGCATTTTTTTAAGCTACAAATTTTTTCTAGGACTTTTTATCTAGATAGTCAATTTTTACTTTTGAAATCATATTATTTGTATATTTTAATATGACTACTTTAAGAGATTTTTTCTTTTCAATTCAAACTACTTCTCATAGAAATCATGTGTGATGTACTATGAAGCAAATAAATTTACTAGATTAACCGTGGAAAAGAAACTGCCCCATTGATGTCTTGATTAAAGTTGGATAATAAAAATGATAAATAACATGAATTAATTGAAATTTCCATCTCTAGTGATGTATAGTTTCACCTTCGAAGAATTGATGACCTAGATAAAGCTTCATAAAAGATGAAAATTGTATTTGGTGAACATAATGAGATTCATGCCCACAATATTGAAAACCAAAAGATTTATTCAAAGGTTAGTGATTTCTCTTGCATTGAAGATTATTTAAGTTCAAAACATTCAAACTTTTAGTTAAAGATTGTAAAATAGAATAAACATATTCCCACTATTGATATGCTATTTTTTCCAAGCTTCATAGTGTATATTGTTTTTTTGCATTTACTTTTCATTCCACTAGAGAAACCCAATGGGATGCTTACATATGGCCCTACTTGATTTTTTTATGATTATTTTAATTAAAAAAAATATAATCTCTGACATCTTGGAGTGATCAAAATTGTAGGTTTTTTTAACAAATCCTTAGAGGCCTAACAAAGAATAATCCAAGCATATGAAGAAACACCATCCTCACAACAACAAGCAAAACAAGGGTCCAAAAAACTCTCATCTAGTTTCTACTCCCAATGGTAACAAAGAATCAAAATAAAAAAAAGTAAGAAGATTGAGAGATGTTTCAATTTTTGAGCAACATGGTAATCTAAAGTTTAAATGTTTTGAGAGGATGGATGCCTTAGAAACAACAACGAAGAAACAAAACATCAATCTTGATTCTTCCTCGTTTAACTCTTCTTCTCATGGACATGCATTTTTTGCTTTTGGTTTTTCCTTCAATGCAACATTTTTTTATTTATTCTCATGCATATATTATTGATTCTAGAGCATCTTATCATATGGATAAGGAAAATTTTAGTTTTTTGTTTTTGTTTTTGTTTTTTGTTTTTGATTTTTTTATTTTTTTTATCTTAACTAATGTAACACCAAACAAATATATGTTGTTGATTATATACACTTCAATATTGTAAGGTCTAAGGAAATTCAACTAGATGGTTATTTTAATGATTATGTGTTCCAACTCTTCTTGCAATCTTCTATTAGTATATCAAATCACTCATTCACACAATGGTAAAGCAATATAGTTTTCATATCACAAAGTTGTAATCAAGGATTTAAAAGTTTCTAAGCATGTTCTAATAACTAGAATCATATTACCAATTGTATGGATTTGACAACTTTGGGTCACCTTATTTTCCATTAGTTCTTATTTCCATGGTGATGGATTGAGCAAACTTTGGCATGAGTGATTTAGTCATTTATACTATCACTCATCGTAGTAGCTATATAATCAAAAAATTTTAACTGGTGTTCCTTTCATTTCTTGTAAATATGATATTTATGTTGTACTTTTTGCATACATTATTTAGACGGTTTTGACTCGCGTTTGGGCATGTCTTGAACCCCTTGTAGCTTTTTCATATTGTTTTTGGTGGTCCACTTCCTTGTTATTTCTCTAGATTCAAATATCTCCTAACCTTCATTGATGACTTCTCCACATGAACCTAGATTTATTTCTTAAAACTTGAGAGTGAAGTTTTTGATATGCTTCTGATGTACAAGGCCCTTGTAGAAAATCAATCTAGACATCAACTGCAAAATTTAAGAACAAGTAATGGATATGAATAACTTAACAACAAAACTTGCAACTTATTGCACTATACAAGGCATTTAGATGTAATAACCATTCCAGATGTTATCACCAAAAACAAGGGTTTACATTTGTTTTAAGTCATGGTCTTAGATAAGTGTCAAGTCACCTTATGTTTTGATGGGTAGGTAATAGGTTAGGAGTCTCAAAGGTTTCAATTTTTATGTCCAAATAAAGTTCAACAACCTAATCCCATGTTTCATGAGTCTTATATTCTTTTTAAGAAACCCATAGCTTAAACCAATTTTGAAAATTTTTGAAATTAGCCTCGAAACCACGTTTTTGTAGCGCAGACAGGTAAAATGTCTATTTTGCGCTACGAAAACGCTACTCTTTTCGTAGCGCTTTTCCCTGAGCGTTACGAAAGCACAGATTCGGAAAATAGTCTTGTCAAATGTCAATCCGTTAATATTCCGTTATGATTTGATTTTCATTATTAGGTGTCAACTAGGAGTTAGTCCTTATGCATGCTGCCATCCATACTCATCATTTTGAATTTAGGGTTCATTATGTTAGATATTTTCAAATTTGAAAGGGTTGGCTAGTCTCATCATGTTAGTTTGCATGCAAACCCTCAAACAGAAATTGTTTTCGAATAGTTGCTTTGGTAATTGTTCACCAAGGTTTTCGTCATTCATCATTCAGGCGAGGCTGGCAAGCAAGGTTGATCAATTGAGTTTCAAAGGAGGCCGGTTTTGTCATAGAAATTCAGGATAAAAGATGACAGAGGAGAAGAAATGGCACAGGTTTGGTCATTGCTTGAGAACAGAACCTGAAAGCACTGAGGTCCTAATCAAAGACAAAGCAGTTGTGCAAGCTTTCAAGAAAGTAGGGTGTTGGAAGTTTTGTAAGAAATTGCAGGGAGGCATACCCAGGTGACAAAGGAGTTTGCACTCCATTTCAGTGGCTTAAGTACAAAGGTTGGAATGCTTAATTTGCAGGTTTCTCCAGAGGTCATAGCATTGGTGACAAAAATTCCTAGGGGGCCAGAGACATGGTTCAAAAACTTCAGCTTCAACATGGAACCATGCAAGGTGTTCCTGAAGCCATAGTTTTCAGAAACCGACTTAACCAAGGTAGTTCCCAAAGAATACATCAAGGACAGCTACACCAACCTACTCTTCAACATTCAACGTTATTTCACCTGTGAAGGCAGATATCAAAAGGTTTATTCATACCATTTTAAACTCCTTTTACATTTTACTGGTATGATTTCTCTAGATTTTCCTTACTTCTTATTTCAAAGTATAGCTAAGATGGCAGATAAAGTAAAGTTAAAATCTCAAGGATGTGAGACCTCCCCGTTTCATCATGGTCTAATTAAATTGATAGTTCTACATGAACTCAAAAGGGTCAACAAATATTTGTCTTCGTTTTTGTTTGTATGTGACTTTGGGATATAAAAACAAGGTGCAAACACTAGCCCTAGGGTTAAAGGAACTCCATCAACAGAAACTAGCAAGTCTGCAATGTCTAGGGCAAAAGGTGGATTAAGTTAAAGACTAGGAAGTAGGTGAAAGAGCAGGCAAGCAAAACCTCAGCAGTCAAAACTCCAAGAGTCAAAAGCCCAACAGTCATTCTTGAAACTCCTAAATCTACCAAGTAAAAGATATCTGAGGTTAGGGGAAAGACACAAGAGAAATCAACCAGTAAACCACTTCAAAAGAGGTTGACTAGAAGCCGAGTTGCAAAGGAAAAAGGAAAAACAGTGATCTCGGGAGAAGTTTCAAGCTTGAAGGGTGATTTAAATGATATCTTAAAGGCCATTGAAATTATATAATCCCCTTTAGTGCAGGCAGATGTGCCAAAATTTGATCAAAGGAAGTCGAAGAAAGTGAAAGCCTCCAAGAAACTGGAATTTGAAGATGATGTTGCAGATTTTGTTTTTAAACCTAGAAAGCCCTTAACTAGGCAATCCAAGAAGATGCAGGAGTCCAATGTTGAATTGGAGAGAACAGAGGAAACCTTTGTTGTTCAAGAGGAGTGATAGACTTACCATCTCTAAGACCTGGAGAAGACAAAAACATAATTCCTACCACTCAAACAGAAAAGGCCAATTATGAAGTTATGGAAGAAAAGTTAAAAGCTACCAACAATGAAATTGCTAAACTAAGAGTGAGAGCATGAAAGCATGCTGTTGAAAAGTCAACCTTCAAAAGGATGAAGGCTCTCTGGGAGGCTGAAAAGGTGTCCAAACCAGAAATAGTTAGCAGTGAAAATCAATACTTCACTTGGATTGTTCTTGCAATCAAAGAGGCCAGATTTGTAATGAAAGTTAATGCTCAGCTCAGAGTAAAAACAAGGGGTTGAAAAGGAAAATTGAAGATCTGGAAATTCAACTTAACCAAATTTGGACAAGGGTCTACAAAATTTACGAAACAGGGTGTTGAAAGGAAGCAGTGAAGGAGATATAGTATAAACAATTTTGGCACACAAAGAGAATTTTGGCATATGAAGAAGAACATCTATAAGAAGAAGTGATTTTGATTTTTTGTGGTTGATCATATCAATCCTCTTGGAATTTTGAAAAAACCCCCCAAATTATAGATGTTTGAAGGCCGTATTGGAAAAAGAACATCACACAGCAGTTTCGTAGCGCGCTACGAAACCGCTGAAGATGATTATTCAACACTTATGGATGCTTTCTGAGGTAAGGTTGGATTAGTTCCAAATTTTGAGGTTGCTGGTAGATAGCTGATCATGTATGAACTCTCAGATGGCAATGGTGTAGATAGTAAAAGAAATCCAAGAAGGGATCCTCAAAGGGATCAGATGGTGAGGCACTGGCCTCACAGTTTGAATTGGATTTCTCTCTCATCGCATGCATGGTTTCATCCATGGTGGGATGTCTTTGGTACTTGGATAGTGGAGCCTCTTTCCACATGTCCAGCGACAAGAATCTATTCAGTACCTTGGAGGAGAAGGATCTCTAAATGCGCATTGAGATGGGCGATGATGGAAAGTATTGTGTTTCAGGTGAAGGTACGATTGTGTTTCAGAGGGAGCATGGAGCTCTTCTCAACCTAACTAATGTAAAGTATGTGTCGGGCCTGAAGAAGAATCTTGTGTCCGTTGCTATGCTAGAAGATAAAGGCTATGATGTAGTTTTTAGTAAAGGAAAGGTATTTCTGAGGCATATCAGCACTGGACAGACCAAGAGAATTGGGATTCGAGTAAATAATCTCTACAAGTTGGAGGTAGATGATTGTGCTGCATTGAGTTCCAAAGCAGAGTTGATGCAGAGCCAAGATGTTGGCAAGCTACGGCATAGAAGATTGGGCCACCTGCACCATGGGGCCTTGAAGATCATGCAGCAGATTTCTACTGGACTACCCAAGGGAAAACTGGAGCAAGTGGATACATGCAAAGGTTGTACCTTGGGTAAGTATGCAAAATCTTCTTTTTAGGATCGAGACAGTAGAGCTGGAGCAATCCTAGAGCGAGTTCACACAGATATATGTGGACCATTCTCTACAGCCTCCACCGCTAAACAAAGGTACTATGTTATTTTTATTAATGATTTTTCTCGTAGATGTTGGATCTACTTTATGCAAAAGAAGGATCAGACCTTCTTGAGGTTTTGTGAGTTCAAAGCCTTGGCAGAGAAAGAATCTGGAAAGAAAATAAGAGCCTTGCAAAGCGACAATGGTGGAGAGTATGTCTCCCAACAATTTAAGGACTTCTGCATTGTAGAAGGAATTAAACAGGAGTTGACGGTACCCCATAAACCACAGTAGAATGGGGTGGCTGAAAGGAAGAACAGATCGATTGTGGGAGCAGCTCGAGCGATGTTTCATGACCAAAGCCTACCACTTCATTTGTGGGCTGAGGCATGCAACGCAGTAGTATACTTGTAGAACAGAAGCCCGCACCGTATATTGGGGATGAAGACACCAATGGAGGCCTTTTCCAGGAAGTGACCAGATATGAGTCACTTCAGGATTTTTGGATCATCGGTTTATTTCCATGTGACCAAAGATGTCCGGACAAAGCTAGATCCAACAGCTGAGTTGGGGATACTTGTGGGGTACACTGATACACCCCACAACTATAAAGTGTTCCTGCCTACTAGTCAGAGGATAGTGGTACGCAGAGACCTGAAATTCGACGAGCAAAAATCCATGTGAGTATCACTTGAGAGGGAGCTCAAGTTGCATGCAAAGGAGGAAATTTTAGTTCCAAAGGAGGAGGAATCTCATACTAATGCGAAGTAGCTGCATGCAGGGGATCTGGGAGTAGAGACATCTACTCATGCAGAGTTTTCCAGAGATGGGCGAAAATGCTCAAGGGAAGCTGATAGGTTGATGCTGGATGTGAGAGAGAATGTGGGACAACCATCTTCTCAGCGCAGACAGAGGAGATCACCCGAGTGGTACACGGCCCTGGTTGGGGAGTGTGTAGAGACCGAATCTTCTTCTTTCGAGGAAGTAGTGCAACAACCAGTCTGGGTTGATGCTATGGTAGAGGAGTACAACTCTATCATTCGGAACAGTGTGTGGGATGTTGTCCCAAGACCGAAGGACAAGTCAGTGGTGAGTTCCCGATGGCTTTACAAGGTAAAGCAGGTAGCTGATGGCAGTGTTGAGAAACATAAGGCAAGGTTTGTTGCCCGTGGTTTCTCACAGGTCGAGGGGATCGACTACGATGAGACTTTTGCTCCTGTAGCAAGGTACTCATCTATCATATCGATGTTCGCACTATCAGCTGAGATGGGTTGGAAGATCCATCAGATGGATGTGAATACTGCGTTCCTCAATGGGAAGATTGAGGAAGAGGTGTACATTGAGCAACCGGAAGGTTTTGAGACCTTGGATCGTGAGTCGCATGTGTGCCGACTCAAGAGGGCTTTGTACGCGCTGAAGCAAGCACCTCGTGTTTGGTACATCAGGATCAACAGCTATTTCACTGGGTTGGGCTTTACCAAGAGTGAAGCAGATGCGAACCTTTACCACATCATGGTAGAAGGTAAGCCATTGATCATTGTTCTTTATGTTCATGATCTGATATTGACAGGTGATGACCAGTTGATCAAGTCTTGCAAGGAGGACCTGTTGATGCCTCGAAAATTGTTGCATCAACATCGAGGGATAACCACCCGGTCCGGACCTTAATACAGTTCCTTTTTCGTTTGGGATGGTGGCTCCGACTGGATATAATGGGACCAGTTTCCCAGTAATGAATAAAAAGGGATGGATGAGTGATTGGTTTTCTAATAAATGATAATGAATGGAGGACTTAATCTATAAGCGAAAACACAAATGACTATTCTATCCCAGGAAGCTTCTATTCTTAAGTGCAACGTTTGATGATCTGTGTTCGTCAATAGGCATATAGATGACACTATTAAATAAACATAGACATTCATTTAAATAATAATTTCTTTGTTCAAATAGTTGAACGAAGTAATTAATAAAACATTGTTACACTTCTCTTTTTATATTACTGATACATGTATGATTAGAATAAAAGCAAGCTGTAAACATCCAGTAGTGGAAAGTATAAAGGTTGTTGTTAAAACACATGCATATATTCAATAATAGCAAGAATGATCAAATAACAATTCACATAAAAAGAATGAATTCAGACATAGATAGCAGTACCATATGAGCTGCAAATCATTCCCAACATCAATCGCAATTCGAATTCCTTCTTCCGACTCGAAAATACTTTTAAATAAAGGTAGTTGTGCACATCCACATAAAAGCTTCGTTATCAAAATTGGAATAATTGGTCCAGTCTTTATAAAAAAATATGCCTGAAGTATAGTAGTGCAACTTTAGGTTTAAGTCATATACAAAAACTTACGACCCTTTCTAAATACATGAAAGGGTCTATAAATACTAAATTAAACTAACAAACTACAAAATTAAAATGCTACTAAATTGGTATAACTCGATCTTGAATATCTCCCTCCCACAGCAATCTGATAGTCGGCAGCATGATTTATCACTCGGGTTGTTTGCCTTTTGACTTGAGTTGGCATATTGCCAGCATTGGTTCCACTTCTTGAGGGCGGCTGAGACGAGAATTGATTTGAGCAGCATAGGTGGCATTGTGTATATCGGGAATGATACACCCGATTACATCCGTTAGGCACTTGAGGGCGGCTCTCTGGCTGTATGGTTTTACTAGGAACAACCAATAGGTGTCCCAAGTTAAACTTTTAATCCCTGTGATCAATCTCCCATTCTTTTCTAGCTCTTGGTAACATGATTGCTCCAATGTTTTGGCCGATAGTAATTTACCTGGTGTACATTGAGAGATCATGTTAGATAAATAGAGAGTATCGTTAATCAATTCAATCAAATCGTTCGTAGATAATTTGCATCTAGAAACCGCTCTCTCTGCCTTCATCAATTGGGACTGCCACTCCTTTATGGGATTCTAAGATTTTAGGCAAGTTCGCTGCTTGTCCCTCATTAGTGTCCTGCCAAATAAGAAAATCTGTTAAGGTCTCATCGGCCTACTCTAAGTCTTGTCTGGCATCAACTGATTTATCTATTATAGATGTTGTTATGTCACATAGAGGTTCAACTTGAGCAATTTTATGACACAACAATCTTATTTGTGTTATCAGTGCCTTATTAATCTGTATTGCCTCTGCTCTGAAATCGGCAGGCTGGGGAAGACTCTTGAAATTCTCTATTTGAGCTGATAATTGAGGCATTTTCTCATCTTTTGTTTTTACCATTTGTTCATTCATTTTCTTCAATTTTTCTAATGCCTCCGATAGTTCTTTCTGTCTCTGAATCGCACCCGAATCTACCCTCTGTTTCTCTTCATGCAACTGCTTGTTCAGTTGGTTATTTAACTGTTGCTGTGTGGATAATTGTTGTTGTAGTTGTTCTGCTTTCTGTTGGGCCTCCGATAGCTGTGCTTGTAATGAAGCGATCGTCTGATCCTTTTCTTTTAACAAATTGCTCACTTCCGATGCCTTGTCCATGGTGGCCGCCGAATAGGTTCCAGCATATTGGGACAACTTTGTCAGGTCATCAGAAGGATCGAATTCCTCCTTCCAAACTACATTGGCTGTTACTGTTTGTTCAGGGAACAGGGAAGGTTGATCAATCCTTCTCCTTTTCCATTGTTGCTTTATTACAGCCCTATTTTTTGGACTATAGAAGACATCCAATGGAGGAATATCCTCCACTTGCAAAATGATTTGATCGGAAGGATCCTTGGGAATTATTTCTAATTTTGTAGTAGGGGGTAGACTGCTAGTTCCTTCATTTGGAACCTCTTTTGATGCTGCATCCTGTGTATCAGCCGCTTTGGATGTATCAGCATCCCTTGAGCTCTCAAGATTGCTTATGATTGAATCAAATTGCTGCCATTCTTGGAGAAATCTCGGAGCCAAATTTGAGTGTCGACATTCACATCCTTGCTGCTCTGGTCCTGCTACCTTCTTTGTTCCTCCTCATGTATTCTCTCTTGTTCTTTGCTTTGTGCTTCCTCTTGTTCTTTCCTCTATGCTTCTTCCTGTTCCTTCCTCTGTGCTTCTTCCTGTTCTTTCTTCTGAAGTTCCTCCTGCTCTCTTCTTTGGACTTCTTCAAAAATTTCTGATGTAGTAGGAGGTTCTTTGGTAAGTTGTTGTTCAGGCTCGCTTCACTGTGTCATCGGGGAAGTGGCTAACAAATATAGAGGCAGAGTTTGCAACCTCTGCTCTCTAAGTTTGTTAAATTCAACTAACTCGTCGTCGTGGTATCTCATTTTAGCTATCACTTGCACCTGAAATAGCGACTCGGCCGAGGAGAATAGGTCATCAAACTCATCTTATTTATGTTCAAATTTAGTGAGTTTGGCCTGCTCTAGAACATTATAGACGACTTTGTTTGGATCAAAGCGTCTGTTAGGAAGAGTGGCAAGATTCAGTATATTAATCTTTTCTTCCTCTTTCTTTGCATGCTTATAGTCATGTAGAGTGTAGACGCCACACCTTAGAGGAAAAGGAGGCCAGACTTGCTTCTTTGAATTCCTTAGAGTCTGTGTAGCTGATGCGGATGTAAGCTGATATGCTATTTCTCGAGCCAATAGTTTGTCTGGTATATACAAGGGGAGGACATGAGACCTAGCCTGACTGCTGAAAACTCTTACATAAGTAAAATTTTCTTCTCCGAACCAGGTTCCTAAGATTGTCAAGTCAATCTCTGCTTGAGAGGAAATCTTAGGAGCAGGTTTATCAAAAATTGCATAGTAAATAGGTAACATGAATCCATTGCAGACTTGAAATAGGTGGTGTTTATAATGGGCTTTCCACAACTTCTGGTGATAGATATGAATGGGCATGGGGTCCTATGGAGTCCATCTCCACCCCAGCACAGGAAGTTCGGAATTAAAACAGAGGGTGTCTAAGATGTAGGCACTAAAGTAAAATGGAGGGATGAATCTATCAGTAACACGGGATTTGTTTCTGAACTCAAGAATAGTTATTGCTAACTTATCAGATAATATATTTCCCCAATCCATGATTTCACTATTGCATGTTGCTTCCATTAAAGGTACCATCTCTATGGAAAATTTTGAGGAGTCATGCAACCCCCAAATTCGACACATCATAGCTCCAGCATAATAATAAGGAGAACACAAGGAATCAACAGAGTACTTACCCGAAGACTCATGTTTGTGTTTCGCTGGGTTCTGTCTCCATTCCCGTATAGGCGCTGACTCAGTTTCATTTTCATCTCTGAACTTCTCCAGAAATGCTTTGTTATACTTCTTCTCTGGTTCGAGCAAATGGTACATTTGTCTTAAATCATTGGGCTGAAATGAACCAAATACTCTCCCATCGATAGTGCAGAATGTTTTGTTCGTAATTGGAATTTCTTCAACTGCCCATCTTACCACATCTGTGTATGGAAGAATTTGCTCTCGAGCCGCTATCTTGTGTAGGTAAGAATCGGCCAAGTCCTTTAGGGTAGCCTCGGATTTCCGGTTCGAGCCTGCTGTAGCTTGTACCGATGTTTCCTGAGGTTCTTCGGCCTCGACCATATTGTAGATGCTCTGCCAAGTAGTATTACCGAGACCAAGACATGTGGTGTCTGAGATTAATCCTTTTTTACTTGGTCTCGGATCGGCAGCATGTTATCCTGTTACCACGGAGGCTCAAGCTGTTCCAAATTTCTTAGATTTCTTCCCCATTTGGCCTGAATTCGCTACTACGGAGGAGCTCTGCACAGGAGATAAAAATGAACGTAATGCGGGGAATAGATGGCGGAAACCAAGTATGAAAGAATTATGCCAATCAATGAATAATCGAGGATTAACATAAGGCTCCCGCGGATACAATCTCTGAAGAGATTTTGGCATAACTGCTCCATTAATTGGCCGTTTAAACCTGTCAATCATTTAAATGCTCATCATATCCTTTATTTGCTGAATAGTTCATTTAAGCGTGGCTTTAATTTTTTGGTGGTTGGACGCAAGTGAATCACTATCGGGAAGAGAAAGGCTTTTAATAATGATTAAAGACAATATACCCAAGCCTTGTCAATCCTCTTTGAAAGTCGCGCTTAGCTTTATCGCAAACGGGGATCGGAGGAATGCTTGAGTGGTTTCATTTATGTTATTGCGTAATCCCCGATCACCGATAGCGATATCGCTAATTCGCATCGGGATATTTTAGGAGAAGACTTTTCGTTGTATGCATATCGCATTCCCCGATCGCCGATAGCGATATCACATTGGAGCAAAGAGGGGCCTTTTGTTATGATTGCTTATTTTCCCGATAGCCGATAGTTATTCGCACTTGTCGCATCGAGGAAAACCAATGGGTCCTTTGTTATGCATCCTTGGTTATTGCGATATGTGATCTTGCGATCGCTTTATCGCAATAACAAAGAATTATTCATTTTTTATTATAAGATCGATTATATGTTTACTCAAAATGTTTTATAACGTTTTGTTTGCTTCCAGACCTTTTGAGGAATGATAAGTTGATACCAATTTAATCTAATAAGGAACCCATTTCATATTATAGTTTTTAAAGTATAATTTTATGAAATGGGGGGTTGTTTTATAGCACAACAATTGGCGATTCGCTGGGAGAAACAATTATCTCTGAGAAATATTGAAATATTTGAACTTTCTTTATATAGACATCTTATCAAAAAGGAAAATTCTAATATAACTAAGTATACATACATTCTGAATATAATAAAAGCTATTTTGCCTAATTTCTTCTCTTGTTAAAATTAAATACATTCTAAGTTTTAAATTGGCCTCTATTGGTTGATAATGATAAAACAAAAACCTTTCCAACTTAGCCTTTTTAATTGACTCCTTTGTCATAGGTAGAGCCTTTGCTGCCAGCAAACGTTCATAGTTTCGACAGGGATACCTTTTAACCATTTCACTCTCCATGATCCTGCGCATCTCAGAGTATGATTAAAAGAATGAATTCAAAATATGCTTTCATATTTTGTATTTCTTTTTCTTTTCTATTATTTTGTAAGATAAAAAGCCATTGCCCTGGTTTGGTGGCCAACTGTTTGACAATGCCATTCACTGGTTGTAATCTAACTGAACAAGCTGGCTCGTGATGAGACCCCTTGTCTTATGTTTATAAGCCATTACCCTGTTTTGGTATGCAGTGTTGGTAATGTCGGTCAAACTAATTCCCAATGATCATGGTAAGCAGGCTTGTGATAAGACCCCTTATCTTTTATATCAAATATTTTAGAATTACACTCTGAGTAATCATAAACTTGGATGAAT